>CM023457.1:58944354-59076854 GCA_013339765.2 Haemaphysalis longicornis
GAAGAACAGCAAAATAAATGGACGGCGCCGGAGCGGCGCCCGTTGCAGCTGTTCTTCCGCGGGTCCCGCAATCGCCGAAAGCTGTTGCTGACTGTATGCACGCTGCTTCGCTTCGCGGCCGCAAGCGATCCAAGCAGCGGTCCTGCACCAATACGCAGTTATAAGTGTTCGCCTCCATAGGTGCTCTCTCCATCTCCACCTTCACCCTCTCCGGCCGCACGAGTAAAGCCAAAGTCCTGCATGAAGAGCGTAGGGGCGAGGGAGCGACCCTGCGGGCTACCATCGGCATATAGTCGGATATTAAGTGCCCGTCGCCGATGCAGTGGCCGTGCGGGCGTTCAGAAAGAGGGGGGAAGCAAATATAAACTCGGAGAGCTAAGAAACAAAAGCTGACAGCTGTTTTAAAGACAGCGGGAGAGGGGGGATGCGGATAGAAACAAGGAGCGAAGATATGTTTTACCGCGGCCGTCCCAGTCTCACCTCGATGCTGTGACAGCACGCTAGGTTTGGCTGCAAAACGAACAAAGTAAAAAAAAAAATGGAGCAACAGCCTGAGGTGTCGCTAGGGCGGTTTTGCACGTACATGTATGGCAGAGTGATTTTCACTCAAAGCGGAAGAGAAAGACACTAAAGGAAGCCGAAAGAGGGAAAATAGGCGCAGCCGGCGGGACACAATAAACGTATCCGAGCCGACACGTGCTCGTACATTGATTGCCCATTTGTACAGAAAATAAAGGTTGCAAAAAAGAGCACTCATTTCTCATGAGTACACCAAAACGAAAAAACAAAAAGGATAACGTCGAGCAACGTGCGATGTCGACTGTAACTGCGGTCCGACAAGAGAGCAGGTCGGATCAACTGACAACTGAGCGACACCGGGCCATGCGTTAGCCTGTCGACCCGTGCTGAGGAGAGAATTCTGCGGGCGCTTAGTAGACCGCGAAAAGGTCAATGATCTGCGCCAGCATGCGGAGTGCGTTACTTTGATACCCTGGTGGCAAGCTCACAACGTGAAGCGGGTCCGGTGTCCAGGATAGTGAGTTCATTTTGGTAAGTTCAAAGCAGTTCAGCCAAACGAGTGAACATTCCTCGCTGCCCATGGCTCCAAGGAACACTAGATTTTTTATTTATGGCCTTTTGAAGACGGTCGCGTGAGACTCGCCTGTTACGGACGGAGCTCCAGAAGCCGATGTCGTCAGCGTACGTCGAGATGTTGACAGTCACGCAGTTCTGAAGTCAAATGAAGCTAAATGAGGCCAATGGTAAATAAAGTTAGGCTTAAAATACGCCCCTGTGGCACACCTCACGTAAATGTGCATTGCTGTCTCACTGTCCTTTGTGGACACGCAGACACATCTGCCGGAGATGTAATCGAATAACCATGCATACATGCGACCTCCGGTGCATGCCGATCTCATTGCAGACTTGTTCACCTTGTGCTCTCCGCATCATTAAGATCATTCCTCTCCCTCCCGATATATATATATATATATATATATATATATATATATATATATATATATATATATATATATTTGAACAAGGTAAAAGCACGATTGTTGCCAACGTTTCAGCATCGAGACTTGCTTTCGTCAGAGACCTGACGAAAGCAAGTCTCGTTACTGAAACGTTGGCAACAATCGTCGTGCTTTTACCTTGTTGAAAGTTTTCTTTTCTTGTGTTCTCTACCATCTTCAAAAGTTCACCTGCTGCCTATATATATATATATATATATATATATATATATATAGATATATCAACATTACTGGACAATTATTGCGCTCTGGAACACTTACGCGCTGTGGCCAATCGCCGTCATTCGGTAGGACCAATCCCTCATCTGTGCATACCCATTATCATCATCATCTGTACATAATCATCGTCACGAGTGGCTGATTCCGTGGAGTCACCGACGGTCTCATTGAGCCTAGTCCGGTGGTACTGGTGCCGACTTGTGCCGGGTCTTCCGTCTCCTTATATATATATATATATATATATATATATATATATATATATATATATATATATATATATATATATATCACACTCGTCTCGCTATTTCTTTGTCTGGATTTTGATTTTATTGATTGTGGGGTTCAACGACCCGAAACCACACCTGGGCTATATGGAGCGCCGTTGTGGGGTCTTCGGATAAATTTTGACCACCTGAGAATCTTTGATGTGCGCCGAAGTCTGGACACACGGGAGTTGTGGCTTTTCGCCCCCATCTGGAAAGCAGCCACCGCGGCCGGCGTCGAACCCGTGACCTCATGCTCAGCGGCACAACGTCCAACGAGCTAAATCGGGCGCTAAATATTTCGCATTCACATTGCATAAGTGCTTTGGTGTCCTTGAATATATTTTTTCCCCCATTATTTGTCCACTTTTTTACAACACGTGGAAAAATGTTCATGGCCAAAAAGAGCCTGTTTCAAGCAGGTATTGTTCTCTCCCAACAGTGTTGCAGCCATGGAAGACAAATCATGGTCTCCGGGCGCAGCTGCCCAATCGCACTTCCACTGTTTTCAAGGAGACGCCATTGTTCCAAGGCGGCGCGGTGTTTTGTGACGTAAGTATGTGGGGCACACATAGCCGACGGCTACGGGCGACAGTTGTGGTCTCTCGCTTTGGTACGTGCGTGCTGGACGACCAACGAAGCAATTTTCCGGCTGTTCGTACGAAACAGATCCGCAGTTTGCTTTCATTCGGACCAAACCGCGAAATAATAACACTCCTACAATTACCGATAAGCGATCGGGGAAAATTTCTTTATTTGAGTGAGAAACCCTTAAATAGCCGATTTCAGCGGACACGATTCGTCTCCAACGTCGCCGTCTGTAGCTGGGAAACGACTGCTAAAATGGCGGACGGAGCAAAAAGAATGAAAAGCAGCTAAAAAAAATTGGGCCCATCTCCCCGCGAGGGGGACTCGAGTAAATGGGTCGCATAGGGGGTGGGTGTATTGCGTTAACGTTTAGTGTTTGGGGAATTGGTGGTATTGAATGCGTTGTATCCGCAGCTTCTTGGCGTAGTTTGAATGAGTCAAGGATATAAGGCGCGTTCGTAGCCTCCCATTCTGTGTTGGCTTTGTGGCGCAGTGGGTAGAGCACCATGTACATTGCGTTCCGCCCGCAGGGTCGAGGGATCGAAACCAGGCGCCGGATAGTATTTTTTTATATATAGTGTAGGGGGAGGGGTGCACCCAACGACGGTGCGGACTACGACGGACGTCAACACGGGTGACATCGCGAGTTACTGAAATGCTCTGCATTTAAAAATTGAGGCGTATCTGCTGGCTTCGCTGCAAATGTCGTCGAAAGTCTTCTGCAGCTTCTGCCACATCACTGCCTCTTCTCTCTCCCTCGCCCACCTCTCCGCTGTACGCGTTCTGTGTCCATCCTCCCTAGATAAACGCCAAAGATGTTTGCTGGCTTCAATTAAATTTTCCCGCGTTCACACTGCTGTCATGGCATCTGTTGGGACATTTTGTTACTGCTTGGCTTTGCGCTCGAGCCACGAGCTCCAGGTTTGAGCGCGAGCCCCTTTTGTATTTCTGGGGTTAAAATATTGTTTTTAACGCTTTATTTTGTGCTTGCTATCGCGAAAATAACACCCACGTCCATTTTTAATGAGAAGAAAAGGCTAGATTTATGTTTCGTTTTCAATTATCTTTAATGTTCTCTTTTTGCTGAACAATATTGAAGTGTGCAGAAAGTACGCTAACAGATCGAATATTTTTGGACTTTTTTACCTATATAAGCATCTCATTCAAGATAGAATGCCTCGAACGTTTGGACGGGGGGTGAATTGAGGTACGAACGGACGCTCGAACGAACTGACGGATAAACAGACAGACAGACAGACAGACAGATAGAGGGGGGCAAAAATGTTCGAGTTGAAGTAGCACTCGACTTTGAAAAAAGCAAAGCTTGGAGTGAATGGGAATCGAACCAGGGACCTCAGGAACGCCAGTTGAGCATGCGTCCCAATCCCATCCCAATCCAATCCTGAATCCCAATCCAGCCCCACTCCATCGGCGAACGAGCCACTGCGTACTGCGAAAGAACGTGGATAAGAATCTGAAGCAGACAATAGAATAAGAGAACAGCGGAAGAACAGAGCGACAGACGGCACCTTAAGGACGGCGCAGACTGGACTAACTTCAAACGTACAAGTGTCAGTGTGGGCGCGCGTCGTGTATGCATTGTCTTCTTCCGTGCTTGCCTCTTTTCACTGGTCTCTTTCTCAATTTAAACTCTGGAATGAATCCTCAATAAAAAGAATAGCGGCAGCAAATAGCAGGGCAGATAATAAAAATTTTGACAGACAGCCTCCGTATACGATCTTGGGTGGCAGATATATGTTCAGTGCCGCAAAAGTGTTTTGCTCACTAAGCAAGAACGCGCAGGCAGGGTTCACGCGCTCACCGATGACATGGCCGTTGTACTGGAGGTAAATCTCAACATAAACGTCTCACAGCGTGATGCGACCTGACCGCTTTCTTCCATGGTCGAGCGGTCTGGTATGGGGTGTCACACAGACAGTGAGATGCCTACGACGAGGGAGGGAAATGGACGGCCCTATGTCTGACCGATAGAATAAAATTCTAGTCCTTCCAAGCTCCAGGAAGTGTGCTCAGTCGCAAGTTTCAAACAAACGCGTCTTGTTTCGTGCGCTCCGACTGCGCCCATCTCCGCGGGCCATCCTTGTTTAAAGAGATGAAAGGCACTAAATTTTGTCTTATAGGTTACAGCACTTCAAATTAATTGAAAATTCTAATTAAGCGACTTAGAAGTGAAGAGAGTCTACTGTGTAGACCTGGTGTTCATAGTTAAGCTTTAGGATTTTCTTAAAATTAGGCACTGGGAGGCATGCGAGGACCACCTGTGCAAGTAAGTTACGGGGCCAGGGGGACACAAAGTGAGATGATAGTTATCACTGTCAGCAGCCCAATTAACTAAAACGAATAATTAACATTTTGTTGGCTGCAGTAAGTCGGTGTGTTTGTATTGAAAAGTTAGGAATGCAGTCACGCTCCTACACAGTATCACTTGGAAGAATTCTTCTAGGGTGTCTGTGCGCATGATTACGCATGCAAGAGAATTAGAATCGGCGACAAGCTCCTACCTGATGTGACGCGGCTGTTGTGTGTGGCGTTTAATCTGACAACGGGGCGGAGGCATTGATAAAAATGATAACAGTCCCCCTTCCCCTTTCGGCTGGCTATGACAGCGCAAAAAGCCTCGCCATCCACGTCACCCAGGAACGAGCTTTGTGCGCATGCGTAATCATGCGAACGACAAAATTTGAGTCGGATATCTCCGGGCTAGCCAGACACTCCAGAAGAGATTCTTCCATCAGATACTGCGTTGCAGTACGACTGCCCTAACTTTTCAATACAAACACACCGACATACTGCAGCCAACAAAAAGTATTATTGAATTTCAGTCAATTGGTATGCTACAGCGATAATTATCATCTCACTTTGTGTCCCCCTTCTCCACATAACTTCTTCGTATCTTTTTCGCCTGCCGACTAACTACCCACTTAACTGCCCCCAATGCGATGAGCCTAACACCACAGCTCATCTCGTCTGGACGTGCCCCACCAACCCTCCACCACCCAGATCCCCTACCCTTGAGCAGTGGAGTGCGCGTTGCACGAGCTGCCCAGCTCGAAGACCAGGAGGCCCTTATTCTCGGGCGAGGATGGCAGCCGCGGCACGCGGCCTACCGGAATAGGATGGCCGCCCACAGCTCCTAATTCTTTTTCTCCCCTACCCTGTCCCTGCTGTTTCAATAAACGTTTTCTCTCTATCTCTCTCTGTTTTATCCCCTGAACACCCCTTCCGCAGTGCCGAGTACAATCCGGGCTCTAAGCCTGAATAACCTTTCGGCCTTTATTTTAGCTTTTCTCCTCCTTGTATAATCGGTCTTTTTGTGCCTCCCAGAGCCTAATTTTGAGAAAACCACAACGCTTAATTTCGAAAAACCGGCATATAAACTCGCATGATGGGTGTGTGACGTTCTGCCCAAAATGCGCCCGCCCTGTTTAAGGGCGAGCCTTAATCGCAATTCTTTTGTATATCGTCATGGTGTTGTCGAGGTCGTACTGAGAAGCAGTAAATTAGTCGCCAGGAAATTTTGCATCGTGCCCATTATCCCTTGCCCGCGAACAGAAATAGCAAGCTAAGTTCAAGCCAGGTTAACTTTTCTGCCTTCATTTTTACCCCGTTAATTCCTTTCTTGCAGCGCTACTGGCCCATTTCTTCATACCCACGCAAATCCCATCTGCAGTCCATATAGAAGAAAAAATCGTGATAGAACAAAAAAAAGGCTTAGCATTATCATATAAGACCCACAGAACGTCATCAACACATCGCAAGAACAGTAGCGTTCAAGGCATTGCGAACATACACACACATATGGAGGTTAAGCAAATAAAACAGTTAAAAAGACAGCGTCTGGAAATGGTTTCAGCTCTCTTTATGTTTTAGTCAATTGTTAGGGATGGGCCCGCTAGGCCCTAACTTCACTTCGCGTCGACGTTGTTACTAAATAAATCCACTCGGGAGCTCCGAAATAATGATGTTAAAAATAACATAACCTCCCCCACGAGCCTGTGTGAACACTCAATCTTACGCCGACAGCGCAATAGGGGAAGCTAATAAACAAGCCGTTGCAGGAATTTTGTTGTGCGCTGTCGTAATAGGACTGCTGTAGCATCAGCTGATTCCAGTCGGCTTTGAACGCGTTCTAGCTTCCCCCGGCTAGTCACCTGTCGCGTACGATGTGCCCTGTAGTTGTTATTGACTTAAAGGGACCCCGAAACACTTTATTCAACTTTTTTTTTTTTTGAAATATTCAATGCTTGCAGAAAGTAGTCACCCAACACACCCAGTACTTAGACTAGGGGGTCGCAAAGTACCCCAGCCAAAAATTACTGCTTATGCCCATCAGATAACTTGTAAACTTGCTCGAACGAGTTGTTCTCTCCTTCGGGTCTTGACGTACTTCGACGGCCCGAAATACGTCACTGAGGCCATCTAGCGGCTGTTGGCCGGTTTTCCTCCAGTTGCAGCAATGAACGCTTTTCGATAGCAACTTTAAAATAAAGCCACAAAAACAAAGCAGAAACGGACAGGCGCATCTGGCGCGACGAGCAAATCACGCAGTGCGGCTCCGTGCTGGGCGATAACTGTAGCTTTCGCAGTGGTTCCAGACGCGAAGGAAAGAGTGAAAGAGCGTTATCGAAAGTGTTGCAGGGTCTCCTTTAAATCTACATTCACTTTTGTTTCTTTCTGGCGATTTAAACGTGGTTTTCTTTTCTGTAGTTCCCATTTGCGTTTTCCCTCGGCAGTAGCTATATCAGTGAAATAAGCTGACGCAGTTGAAATTTGCATTGGAGATGGGCAAAAAACCTCACTCAAAAATGCAAGCTTCTTTCGAAGCTATCCATCACGATGGTTAGTTGGCAACTTAGTTCTCAGAGGTAGGGGACAAAGCCTCGGAATGTTCATCAAAATTATAATTCCCTCCAACCCTCCGCGCGGGCTCAGTAGCTAAGGGGTTGTGCTAGCTTGGTCCAAGGACGCGGGTTTGGTCCCCGCCTTGGTGTTCGCTTGTGAGACGGAGGCGAAAACGCTCGTGTGGTCAAGATTTCGGCACCCGCTAAATTTCCCCGCGTGATCGAAATCAAGCCGACTAAAATTGAACGCTTTGTGAGAAATTATTCAGACTCGACTTTCGACTGGATGACATCGAATACGGTGGCCACGCAAATGCGTCTCCGAAGATTTAAAACTTTGCTTTTCCACAATGCGAAGTTCTAAACGTGATGTTATACGTCAAAAAGGCAAAACGCGACTTTTTTATCCTTTTCTCTCCGCTCTCCCTCTTGTTTTTTTGGACAGAGCCAAGGTAGACTATTGAACAAAAACTCTGAAAAAAAAGTGTTTTCTTTTGGGGGGGATCCTCGTCAGCTTTTTTGAAATTCTGATCACAAAGTACCTTTTATTCTTTTACTTCTTGTTTATTACTTTATTTTATTTACCACTTTAAAAAGAAATCAAACACCCCATCGTGTAACGACAACGAAGTTTGAAAGGCTCAGCTTCCTCGGAAGGGATTCGTTCGCTGTCGTCGAGGTTTTAGGGGTTCAAAGAGTCGTGGTGACGGGACAGTCGCCATCAATGAGACCAAGGAAGCTTCGCTTTAAATCCAAACTGCTTCGGCCGTGTCGCAATGGCGCGATCGGATAGACGTCGGCTTCATAACGTGAAGGACCTGGGTTCGATCCCGACCAGGCGAAGCGTTTTTTTGCCTTGAGGAGCTTGATGAGTCTCCGCTTATCATCATCATCGTTTTGTGAAACTTACTGACTTTGAAAAGTAGGCTTTCCTGTAGTGCGGTTTGGTGACGAGACGGTCGCTATCATCATCATCATCATCATCATCATCCCTGCAGTGGGCGTAGATGCAGGGCAAATGCCCCTCCCATTAATCTCCAATTATCCCGGTCCTGTGCTTACTGCGACCAATTTATCCCCGCAAACTTCTTGATCTCATCTGCCCATCTAACTTTCTGCCGCCCCTGCCACGCTTGCCTTATCTGGGAATCCACTCTGCTACGCTTAATGACCAACGGCTATCTTGCCTTCGCATTACGTGCCCTGCCCACCCATTTCTTCCTGTTAATTTCAACTAATACGTCATTAACACGCGTTTGTTCCCTGACCCACTCCGCTCTCTTTTTATCCCTTAACGTTACAGCTATCATCTTCCGCTCCATTGCACGTTGAGTCGTCCTCAATTTAAGTTGAACCATCTTAGTGAGTTGCAAATGGGCGGACGAACGAACGAACGAACGAACGAACGAACGAATTAACAAGGGAGGAAATGAGATGCAACTACCTCTCCACGAATAAATGAAAGAAGAAATTCCGGTAAAAGTAGGTCAAATGAGTCAATGAAGTAAGGAAAAAGTTATTGCAATTTTTTTTCGAATGAATGCTTGAAGGTAGGACAGAATAAAAAAATTTCGGCCAAATTTCCTCGCACTTATTTTGAAGCGTAACCTCATGTTCAAATTAACAGCGCCCTTTTTATTCGTTCCGCGCAAGAAAGCTTCCTATCAGAAACAGCAGCGAATTGGCCGTTCGTTCCTGCTCCCTCTGCCTTCTGCATTTAGGCAAGGGACCCGCGCACCTGCGGTTTCCTCTGCCTGTGTTTGAACGCCAGCTGCCGACTCGGCCGCACCATTTTGCTCGCGCAGCGTACAAGAGGCGGCATCTGTCGGCGCATCCGTGCCCTACTGCCTCCATTTCGCATATGCTTCCCTCTCGGGTTTCGCTCTTTCCCACGGCTCCTTCAAACCCACCAGGAAACTGTTCTTATGTTGGTTAGGTGTCCATAGACACTTGATTTGAAACCTTTCAACGCTTTAAATCAGTGGCCCCCATTGCAATCCTGACATCACTGTCAGTTGTAGAGTAATAGTAACAATGAAAACGTCATTAAATGTTCACTTCGGAGCTAAAAATCGCGCGCCTCCGACGGTTTCGCTGTTGTTGGACTCCACCGACTTGGGTTTTCCCAACTGCTCCCCGTACTTCTAATCTAAATCGTTCTAATCATTCGAAACTTCTAGTCTAAATCTAGATCGTTCTAAAACGAATTACTCCCGCTCGCACCGCCCTGTGCGCTGCGGTTACTCCCACTAATTGTCCGCGTTGACCTGCTACGCATTTTAGCAAGGCTAGGGCGGTCGCTAGCCGTTTAGTCGATCCCATTTATCGAATTATTGCGTTTATCGAACAGGGTGAAAATGCCCCCGATTTTTTTATACTTTTGCAACTTGCACGCGGTATTGTATACGCTTTACCTAGAAGCCTTCTGATCACACTTACGCACCATGTGACGCGGCACAAATTATTTTTTTCTTTATTTATTTACTTGTTTAAAGAATATCGATCAGTGAAGCAAACTAGGCTGCATGGTTGCGGAAGCAGTGAACGAATCTCGATTTCTGTGACATTTTTTCAAACTTTGAATCATAGGCCGAATTTTTCAAACTCCTGCATACAACAACTCTAGACTCTGCTATATTCCCACATCGCTTGAAAAATATTTTTTCGACAACCTCCTCTCACAGAAAGTAGATTTTACTGCGTGGCGTGAGGTGGGTATTCCCGTATGAATATTTCCCGCGCACATGTTTACTGAAATTACGCAGCGGTATTTCGCTGAGGAATACCCACGAAAACAGCCTTCATGGCCAGCGACGACCCAAGTGACTGCAACAGACCATGCTTGCGTGAAAACGAACATTAGCTACATCTAATCCACGATTACAGCCAACAAACACTTCTTATGCTTATGTGCAACAGACTCAATAAAGAGACATTCGCTAAAGTTTAATGTCGGGTCGGAGGAACATATTTTGCCGGTTTGTTTTGATGTGGGATTAACACGGCGTGAATTAAGGAATTATTTCATTACCTTGCCATTCCTGGCTATATATAATCTATGTATATTTCTTCTTCAGCAATATCGGTGTGTGTGCGCGCGCGCGTCCGTGCGTGCGTGTGTGCGCGTGTGCGCGTGTGCGCGAGTGTGCGCGTGTGCGCGAGTGTGCGTGCGCGCGCGCGCGCGCGTGTGTGTGTGTGTGTGTGTGTGTGTGTGTGTGTGTGCGTGCGTGCGTGCGTGTGTGTGTGTGTGTGTGTGTGTGTGTGTGTGTGTGTGTGTGTGTGTGTGTGTGTGTTGCGTGTGTGTGTCAATACTTGGATTGTCACTTGGAATATACAATTACCTGAATTCTGGGGTTGACTGCGTAATCTTACCGCGGTGGTTGATACAGGGTCCCAGGTGCCCGCCTAAGCCGCAATCTTCTATCCTCGGACCCGGAAGTTTTCGATGCCTGCATCTTACAACGCGTGCATGGGTGCATCACGTGGCGTTGCTGATAAAGAGTGTTCTTAAAGGGACAGACAACCGATTTTTGTCGTGTATATGTTCTATAGCTCATATGAAAGCGAGCGTTTTATATAGCCCGGTAACCACAAGCAATTTTTAAACAAATTGGCGGAAATAATTTTAATTTGGCAGCAAACTTCCTGAAATTGGAAGGGTGGCGGTTCGTAGTGTCGAAACTTGACACTACAGTATGTGTCCCTGCCACGTGACCTGCAAACCTGGCAGCTACTGCAATTGCTGAAACGTTTATTTGCGTATTGAAAACCTTTTAACACAAGTATTTAAACAAGGTTAAATGGTATATGTATTTCTAAACATTATTTTGAAAATTTTAACGACACGCCGCCCGCCGTCACTGGGTTGCTCTCAGTGTGGCTAACTGAGCCTTCATGCCCAGAATCAACGGCAGCGTTCAGTAAACAGACCCTGAATGCTGCTTTGACGTTTCTGCCTGAGTCAGGGGCATTTGTTCTGGCAAAATATTTGATTTCAGGTTCCAAATACGCCAACGGCAGCTTAAAAAAAAAAAAAAGAAACGTCGCGGCCGGGGAGAATCGAACTTCCCGCCTCCACAACGTGAAGCCAGACTCTACCGATCGTCTATCCCAACAGATGGCGCATTCGTGCAAAATAGAATAAAAAACACATATAAAGGAACAGAAAAGCCCACGATTCAAACTTTGTTAGCTGAGGGCAAGTTTTTCAAAATAGTTTTTTATTTCGCATACAGACAAAAGTATGTTGCCGAGCTACTCTATGTCATGGTTGCCAGCATTATTTTTGGGAGGGACACATAAGCCCGTACAACTAAAAATTTAGATTTAAAATGTTCTAGGGCGTTATCAGCAAAACCGTTTCTCGTCAAGGTGCTTAAGTGATGCCCTTTCATTTGGGATAGAGAATATATACTCGACAAAAATCGGTTGTCTGTCCCTTAAACGCTAACGCTGCTGTGTATTTACTAGTATATACGCAATGGCGGCTTATTTATACCGCAAAGGCCACCCGGTTGCGGCAAGCATATGCCGCATCGTCAGTCGCTGCCATGCGCGCGATTCAGGTTTTGTTCGCCAAACACCGCACTGCCGTTCCGTTCACAGCCTCAGATCAATGCGTTGAGGAGACACTGAAGTCATTTGTAAGCATTGTGGGATTTTTAGCGCAAATTGTAGTCTGGAGTCCGTAGGTTATGTTTCGATTACTCTCGGTGCGTTTACGCGACCTCATTTAGTCAAAAAATCAATTCGAAAGTGCTGTCCTCCTCTCTGCGTTCTCCTTGCCGATTACCTATGGCGTTTCGTATGACGCTTACTCGTGGAGGCTTGGCTTGACTGCGCTAGTGCGCGGCTCTCCAACACTCCGACAGTCAGTCGGCCGGCCGCCGGCGTGTCGTCGCAATTCCTTCGCTCAGTTAAAACTAAGCCATTGATTTCTGCCTGGAACAATGTGCCTTTCGTTTGTTAGTTTGTAGTCTGTATCAAGCTTAGTAAAGTCTGTGAAGTCAAAGTAGCTTCACACAACGATGCTTCGCTGACTGCTACGCTAGTATAGAAAATCTAAGGCCAATTACAGGCGGGAGGAGAGTCAACGAAGTTAATGTAGGTTATGAGGAATTAAAATCAACCAAAATTTTTATTGCAAAGAATAAACCCAAAATGCGGGTAGCACTTTTTGCACGGGGTGAAGTACCACAGCGGTCAGCAGCGCGACCACGCATTTACAATAGCGTTTCCTGGGTGCAGTCGCTAGAGATAAGATAGTCGTGGGAATTCGGGGCACGCTTACTGCACAAGCGTTATTGAAGAAATAATCATCTAATCTGCTGGAAATGCTGAAAGGAAGAAAATAGACGCCATCCCGCCCTGCGAAAAAGTGTCCAGCGCAGCTGTTGTAACCCCTAAAAGGCTGACGGGAGAGGGTATGAAATGTTCCTCGGTGCGGGGTTTTAAAGCTCTTGCACGTTTCCTCAGAGACTCTGGACTCGACTCCAGCCTGTAACTTCCTGTTACTTTTTTTTTGTTTTTTTAGGTGTGTTCATGTGTCTGTCTAGTGGATTTTCTTTCGTTTTTTTTCTTTTTCTTATTTGTATTATTCATGTAAGCATATAACCCTTATCCCATGTTCACCAACCATCTGAAGTAGCAAGCCCAGCGTTAGCTCTTCGGTCTCATTAAAGAATTTTCTCTCTCTCTCTCCTGGTTCTTTCGGCGGGCTTGTCGCTAGCACTCGGCTTAATTCTCTGTCGGTAAATCGCGGGTCCTGACGCATGCGCTCAACGTCTTGGGCGAGAATTGCTGGGTCCTGCCTAGCCTGACGCATGCGCTGTAGCCCTCGAATGACGTCAACCCCCTTTTAATCCGAGAGCAGCTGCAAACGTAATGTTTACCAGAACACATTGGTGGGAGGGGGGTTCCCGTTGTACACCTGCTCTTTATCATCCATCACGCAGTTTCGATGCTTGTTTTGCGGTTTTTCCTTGCAGAACTGCTGGAAACTTTTCCGACCAACGAGAGGCCAACAGCTGCTGTGAACAGGCTATGTGATATATACTCTGAAGCAGCTGGGACTATGGCCGCCGTTGCTTTTATGTACTTACTTTCTTTTTCCAACGTACATTTATTTGTTAAAAAAAAACAGGGTTGCAGTGCTATATTAGCCTAATATTTTTTTGTGTTATGGACACCTTACCCGGTTCCTTAACCTCCTGCGTCATAAGACTATGGCAGGGCCCCCGTTTGTACAAGCTCCGTCATAATTAAGTGGAACAAGGATTTTCGAATGTCACAGAACATTTTCCGCACTGGATTTACGACAGCCCTTATCGGTTTACAGGAAGCCTTTTTTTATGAGGGAGGACTCCTTTAAACGCACACCCATCCAGACAGGGAGTTACCGGGAGAAGAAGTCCCTGTAAATTTAGGAAGACCGTGTTTTATTTACTTTGACGGCACGTGTACAGGCGCGGCCACCGTTAGGGGTAACAGTGCCGAGCAGTGTCACGACTTGTGCCACGAGTAGTGCCACGACTAGCGCAGCGGGGATGTTGCGGCAGTGCGCAATCACCGCCAGATGTGGAGTTACTGCCTGTCGCCTGCTACGCGGTTACGCAGTGCTTTGCGCTGCGGCCGGTGCTGGCGGACTTCGCAACGCTCAACTCGCTGCCGCGTTACCTTTAACAGTGGCCGCACCTGTACATACATGTTCGTTGTATTTAGCCTTGTTTATCATCTTGTATTCAACTCATCCATATGTGTTGTAAACATCATTTCCTACATTGAATTCTAGTGCAATAAATACCACGATAAAGGGTACTATGGCCGAGTGCACACATGGCGCAAAGTGTCGCAGTTAGCAAGTTCGAACCCTCGATAATACGTGTCTATTTTTACTTCTTTTGTACTTCGATAATGTTTTATATTGTGATTTCACAATTTTGCGCTGTAACCTTCGCTGCTCCACGAGCGAGTTGGCAGACTGCGTGCAGAGTGACGCTGACGCGCTGGAGAGTTCTCGATGGCGGGGTATTGACATCAGCACCGACTGCTTGCGGGCACAGTGCCGAATCAGCCGGCTCTCGGTCTGGTGCGATTACGCCTCTTACGATACAGGGACAAGCCAGACAAGCTCCAAAGGTGGGGGCGATGCGCCTCGCAGTTGAGCGTCCGATTACGCGGACGTTCAGCCACTGCGTACTCCTCGGCTAGGGAACCTTACGATTCTAAGCGGTGCTAGTAGGCTTATCTGACGTATTGTACAGCCGACAACATGGCAGAAGCGCGGCATACCGATTCCTGAGATATCGAGAACGCCCAACAAACGGTATGTTGCCGCAACGCCCAAGAATGTTGCTGCACAGAACCGAAACAGAAAGTGGTTGGAATTCCAATCTTGGACATCGTCCAATCACATCGCAACTCGAATGCGCGTCACTTCTGTTAGTTGTTGGGGCCGCCGCAAATTCGCAAGGCATTTTTTACTTCTTTGAAGCTTCATTAATTAAATACTGCTTTATCGACCGGATAAACGATAAAAAGTGTCTTTATTTGAGCCAGTCTATGCAACTCAAACAAAAACAGGTTTGACAAATTAACTTCAGTGTCCGTTTAAATAATTGAAGGAAAACGGCGCTAAAAACGGTACAAGAGTAATTAAAGGCATTTGTATACAACACACGCGCTTGGTTTGCATTTGCCCTCGTCCCGTTTTTAGCGCTCTTTTCCTTCAAGTTAAAAAAGTACCAACTAGCCGTCAGCTGATCCTTCTGCGCTAAAGGTGTTTTGGGTCGCTGAAACAACGGCGAGACTTCTTTATCGACCGCGCCGCACTCATCGACTGGCTAAACGGGTATCCATCTGCCGTTCACGCTGTGTGCTAACGCCGAACTTCCGCGTTAGGCTCCGTATATAAAGGACGAGTTGATTGATTGATCGCGGTGTTTAACGCGCCGACGCAACGCAGGCGATGAGGTGCGCCGTAGTGGAGTCCGGATTAATTTTGACCACCTGGGGATCTTTAACGTGCCCAATCTCGCACACACGCGTTTTCGCTTCGCCTCCATCAGAAAAGCGGCCGCCGCGGCCGGGAATCGAACCCGCGACCTCGTGCTCAGCAGCGCAACGTCTTAGCCACTGAGCCACCGCGGCGGGCTATAAAGGACGAGTTCATTTTTCGCCCAAAGCCGCTTCATGCCCTTAACAATGCGTTTACCTAATCGTGACAGCCACTACGATATCTTAGAGGAACTGATGGTCTGCCCAAACGTAGTATGACCCTCCAGCCCACAATGGCGACCGCATATTTTCCCGCTTTACATTTCTCCAACAAGGAACTCGAGCGCACACGCTCCCTTGTTCACTTGCATGAATATCTGCTTTAACCGTAGGCGCACCTCGGGACCCATTTCTGAGCAACAAACTTTTGATACGCACTGTGAACCAAACAATAAACCGATAGCGTCAGAGATCACCTGCGCCAGCAAGCCCAACAAGTCTCGGTTGGATTCGCCCGCACGTATTTTCCGGCCTCGATAACTGACGGCCCGTGCATGGCACAACCTCTGACTCAAATCAACCAGCGCAAGCAATCAAATTGAAACACAGGTTCAACCATTCGCTTCCTAAACAGCCTCGTATCGCGTACGCACTACAACAGCGCGGTCCTGTCACGTGGGTAGCGCGGGAAACGCGGAACTAACGACCACGTCCGCATGCATGCTCCTCGCTTCGATCAGGCGTGTCCGGCGGGTCGATCTGGACTAACGTACCGTAGCCTGACGCGTTCGGCCCTCGAGATAATGAGCGCGGTCGCAGTTCTGTTCGGACATGCTGCGACCAGCCGGTTGCTATTGGTTTTCCGATATGGCCGCAACGAGCATTCGGCGCGCCTGCATATCAGTCCCCACCCTTTCCGTTAGGGTTGCGGTACAATTACGGCAGCCGGCCGGCCTTCACGGTAGAAGCGAACCACAACCACTGCGCGTTACAAGGCTTGCGCGGGCTGGAACAACGTCGCAGCTGGCTCGATATTCGTTAGTGTGATAGTCAGCGGGAGGGAAGGACATGTTCTATTCTATCGCCTGTATCGGGAAAGATTAGGCCGGCAACGTGGGAACCGAATGTCGTGCGGAAATTGTTTTGCTGGGTTGATATTGAAGAAATGAGATCGCGCTCGCAAGCGCATATATTAAACATTCGGCGTTGCTGAAATCCAAAGGAAAAACTGGGACGTCCTGAATGAGAATGTTCCAGTCCCTCCGATGATGATGATGATGATGATGATGATGATTGCTATTGGTTTCCCCTTTGAAGCGGGGTGATGACATGTCATCTTACCAAAAAGGACTAATATAACCATGTTTTACACTCTTGGTTTAATACTAGCGCTGCTTAGGGCAGGCACTAAAGCTTATTAGGCCCGAAATACTTTTTTTTCCCTGTTACAGGTGGTAACTGTCCTAGGTAACTGTCCTCCCTCCCTCCCTCCCTCCCTCCCTCTGTATTACATGACTGGTACGGAGGCTCACTAAGAGGGTTCAACTTCAATTGAGGACGACTCAGCGAGCAATGGAACGGAAGATAGGTGTAACATTAAGGGACAAGAAGAGAGCGGGTGGGTCAGGGAACAAACGCGTGTTAAGGACATATTAGTAGAAATCAAGAAAAAGAAATGGACGTGGGCAGGGCATGTAATGCGAAGGCAAGATAGCCGTTGGTCATTGAGGGTAACAGAGTGGATTCCTAGAGAAGGCAAGCGTTGCAGGGGGCGGCAGAAAGTTAGATGGGCAGATGAGATCAAGATGTTTGCGGGGATAAATTGGTAGCAGTAAGCACAGGACCGGGATAATTGGAGATTAATGGGAGAGGCATTTGCCCTGCAGTGGGCGTAGATAGCATGATGATGATGATGATGATGATGATGATGATGATGATGATGACGACGACGAGACTTTTAAGGCGAAAGCCTTAGATGTTTTAGGGAACGCGTTGTGAGGTACAGAAAATTGTTGTGGTGCACAGAACTTGGGAACATGTGCCGGGAAAGGAAACAGCGGCGGCGGAGGAGGGCAGGTGAAGGCACCGACGAGGGCGAGCAGGAGGCTCCTGGCGATGGCCAGCGAGCGAGACGAGCTTCGGAGGGTGCTCACCAGGGGGCTGGTCAAGTAGTGACGAGCACGGCAGCAGAGGTCAACGGAAAGTTCAGCAAAGGTCAACGGAAAGTTCACCTGCGGATCAACAGAAAGTTCAACTAGGCTTTCGCCTTCACATTCTTGTAGAAAGTCCTCAGCATCCCTCGTAATTTTTTTCACGAGTTTCAACTTGCGTCGAGGGATCAATCGAATCGCGAACGCCTGGGCGATTGGAGAACATTCGACTCGGTAGATTCGACCGGATATACTACGTAGTGTGACGGAAGCCGCCGAATGGGGGAAGCGTTTCTTAAACATGCTTGAATTTTCAACCAGCGCGCATTACACACTTTTTAAGCCCCCAGCGTGATACTTCAGTGTACACAGCAAAAGATTTCACATGCAGTGCATTCAATACTGGTGATATAGGGGGACCCTTAAGAGACCCCTGAACTTTGGGTTTATTTTGGGCATCCGTAGAGCAACGTTCCCGCAATCAACATTCCTCGCTAACATGTACGTTGTAAATTTAGGACGGACTTTGGCATTCGTTGGGCGCCATAAACAAAGTACACACTCATACACTGAAAGTAGGGCGACGTGGATTGGTGGCTCCCATCTTTTACTGCCAGACGGGCCCTAGTTAGTGATCCTTTTACCGTGCAGCTAAAATCTAGGCCCTCCGCACGCGCTTTCGTGCTCAGTCGCCGAGCGGGGAAAAAAAAAAGAAAGAAACCCGAAACCTCGAGCATATACGTCGTGGCCCACAGCGTGGCAGGTTCTAATGAAAACGTGAGGGGAAACGCGTGGCCGATCTCTAATTATGCTTTCAGCTGCGTCCTACCTACACCCAACCCGATACGTGCCAATATATCGACTCACCTGACGTCCGCCTATACCTCACCACGTGATTCCCCTAAATGGGAAAAGAAAACCACGAAAACGCCACGGCTGTCCTGCGTATACCTAAGCCCGCCTCGTTAATAAGCAGCGCCGTTCGTTCGGCCCGCGCATATAAGCGGCGCCGATGCAGATCGAATATGCATCACCCCGCACCACCCGCCACAAATGGAAACGCGCTTCGTATAAATACCACCGAGCCATGCGAACTCGCGGCAAAGGGTTCCGGGGGATCTCGTTTTGGCGCGAAAGAACGAGAAAATAATTGCGCCGGGTGTCCATTAGCGCGGCCGACATGCGGTGCAGTACTAAAAACAAGTTTGTGCTGCGGGGATTCCATTTGCATGTAGGCGCAACCAATGAACTGAAAGGAATTGATCGACAACGGGGATACGAGCTCGAAACCTGCGTATGCGGCCGCTACGGGTAGATGCGCGGAGTCACGCACTGAAACCGTAGGAAGAAAGTAAAAAAAAATAATAACGGTGGAGCTATACGGTTGGCCGGTATACTATGCTAAAAGCAATAGCTGGGGAGCGTAGGAGAGACGTGAGACATTAATAGAGCCGTCAGTTCACCTAATGTACTGAACTCACGCTTCCTCCTCATCCATTCGTTTATTACCATTGGCTCTTTTTTTTTCAGCGAATGAATGTGAATGCGTGAAACAAGACATGGAAAAATTTGAGACAGATATAATTTCATCTAGGCTGGTACGGACGCTTTTTTTTACGTCTTCTTGAAATTTAGGCTCGCTGAAATTTAAAATTTAGTCACTGCGCCTACTTTACCGGAAGTTCAACTGTTCGCTGAAAAAGAGAACGCCGGCACCATTGACAATGTGTTACTCACCCGGAAATCGAAATTCAAAGTTGATAGACTTGGATATTTCGAACAGCGTACGTTGGCTATGGGATGCTTTGCAGTTGTGACCTCCATACTCCGTTAGACCACGTGCCCCTATTTTAAATTTCTGGTTTAACCTGCTATTGCAGGCCACATGACCACAGAGTGCCCCGTGGTAGATGTTTCCGGGTTAGATTAATACGCTCTGTAAAGCTGCGGAGTAATGTGATGTAAATTTAGCTAAATGCACCTTTTGTTAAAGGTAATTTTGTTACGTCAGCTAACGAAAAAAGGCGAAATAAAAGTCTTTTTACGTCTTTTTAACGACTTCTATCAACACCGCATGACAACGGCTATGAAACTTTCCTGAGGTTAGCTCCTTGATCCGTTTACGTATGAGCTTGACTTGTGTGAGTGTAATGCCTCGTGAGCACATGTCCGGACTACAAGCATAATGCTGATGACGAACTACTGTAGGGTGATGATGAGTATGTGATTCCTGGTGAGCACAACATCACTCGTGATCACGTACGCGCGAGTGCATACTCAAGAGTGCGCACTCTCTTACGAGTACTTCCGTACTCGACACTACTTATGTACACTCGTAAGTGCTCATTTCCGAGTTTAAATTCAAATAATGAATTCACGTGTCCACGCTTGGGCTGTGAGGTACGTAACCGACGAGCTGGGACAAAATGAGTTCGCCTTAAAGTGTACAGGAACCCATACACACGATAACTCTTGTTTTCTTGCCTCAATCAAAGAAACATATGTCTTGACCCGGAATAAAACCCGTCAACTTTAGTTTTCATTAAGGCAGGTCCGCATGCAAATTAAACATGCATAGCTGACAGAACGAGGATATCGATACTCCAATTGGTACCCTACAACCAACCGAAGGATTGCCCCCCCCCCCCCCAAAAAAAAAAAATTTGGTAGTAGCGACGACCCGCATGTAACTAATTAAGGCCCACAGTTACGCAGACACAGCCCTAACCTGCGGCAAAGAGTCAAACCCTGCCGTAACCGGCATGTAGTAAGTGAAACGATCCTGGCCAATCCCCCAAGTGGGTATGCGCCACAAACTGCGCAGGAGGCCGCCTGGTTCTTGCTGCGGCAGGAAACTAAACATCCCCCTCGCGAGGGGTACGATCAAATGCAGAGCATTTCCGGGGGCGCACGACGTTAAGTAGTTTGCGTTACGTTAATGTTGTTGCACTTGTTGCTGTTGGTTGTTGTATTGTAATTAAATGAAGACGTAATTACGTGGTCACGAGGTGGGTATGACATCATTTATTAGCAGGTGGGTATGATTATGTGGCGCAGTGGGAAGAGCACCATGTACCTCGCGTACAGCGGTATCAGCAGCTGACGTAGCCGCGTTCGTAGCATTCTGTGTCGGCTTTGTGGCGCAGTGGGTAGAGCACCATGTACCTTGCGTTCCGCCCGCAGGGTCGTGGGATCGAAACCAGGCGTCGGTCAGTATTATTTTTTTTTATATAGTGTAGGGGGAGGGGTGCGGACGACGATGGACAACTAGAACGGGTGACATCGTGAGTTAAAGAAATGCTGTGCATTAAAAAAAAATAATAAGGCCGTTCCACTCAATGTGAAAGCTGTCGGAAGCGCAGAGCAGTGATTCGCCATAACGGGCTGTAGCGCCGTTATCCGCTCACTGCTACCACCCAATGCAATTCAAATTACCCGCCTTCGCAGTGCTCGCGCGCCCCCTCTGTGAAACAGCGCCAGTGCTTGCTTTTCCTCCCGCGCGTACCGGCGCTGCACTACCACTTTTTTCGCTTACTATTGTAAAAACCAACCCAACCAGAGTTACTACAACTAAATGAACGCGGGTGCTACAGTTTTCTTTGCGCTAAACAACGGGGAGATGTATGACAAGCGCCAGCGGTTCACGAGTTTCGATTGCTTATGACTATATAAACCCGTCACCTTTCGAAGTCTCTGGGTTACGCTGCGACGATGGAACGCCGTGTGGCTCTACTTGGGTCCAGCGAGCGAGCTACGACGACGAGGCGATCCCCTAAAGTGTTCTGCACTTAAAAAAAAGTCCGCTAGCTAGAACGCACATCTGGTGCGTCACGGGCTCCGCGGTAGCCAAATCGCAAATCAAAGTGAGCGCTTGCCGGTGCACACAATAATATACTACACCCCGAAAGGCACATCTCGGAAACCGTCAATAACTTACCCGGCTAAAAGTATCGAAGTTCATTTGTTTACGACAAAGGCGGCAGGTTTAGTTCAATGAGGTAACAAAACAAAAAGAGAAAGGAAATCCAATTACGGCGGAAGTGCCGGCGTCGACACCGAAAAAGAGCAGGCAACAAATCACCGAGACAACGGAAGCAGTCGTCCTATGCGGCAGGCGACGCAGAGAATCCCACAGGGACGCTCCGAACGGGCAAACGGCGAAACTCCAATCAGATAACGGAAAAGTCGTTCTTTGTTGTTCCCTGAATGCCGAAATCCGTTTTCGCCTGATTTTTTTCTTTTTTTTTTTTTTTTGGTGATGTGTATCGGTTGCTTCAGCGTTCATGCACGGATGGCTCCACGCGACAGGTGGCCGTAACAATGCCAGCAACAGGTCCACACGCACACCCAGGGCTCGTGAATGCGCGACCTCCTCCCGTCTTCAAGAATGGAAGGCGGCGTAAGGTGCAAGGTAGGGTGCTGATTGACGCCACCTGTCACGGGCAGCGTCTAGGCGACCTGAATCACGGTCGCGCAAGGTGCCGTTACGTGCACGCGGTGTGTCTCTAAGGGGGCACCTATAAAGCAGGAGTTATGTTCGAACGGCAGAAACGTACCTGCGGCATTCAGCTTTAACGGCCCCGTGGAGAATAGCTAAGGTGGGGACGACAGACACCCGACACGACAGGCACCCCTCGTCCCACGCATACCGAATGCGGTGCGCACAACACCGGTTGTTGGCTTTCTTTTCTTTTTTTCTCTTTCATAGAAGGGGGGATCGAATTTGAATAGGAGCTGGTCAGCAACGCTGGCGCCGTGTGAATGCCTTGGCGACGGCTATATAACGCGTACGGTATGCTGTACAGCTCTTCACACATGGCAGCGCTGACTGCGAGGAATCCTTCTTTTGTTAGCGACCCCTCCGGAGTAATTTCCATACACGGCCATATGGGCATGTATGGTGGCTGGAGGCACTGAAGCGAGGTGATCGCGAGGGGCTGATGGGAACGGTGGCGGTGGGAGGTGCGCAGGAACGCAAGGCTTGAATGCCGGAGCGAAAAAAAGGAAGGGGGAAGAAAAAAAAAAAATCCCTGTTCAGCTCGGCAGGTGTCAAGTTCAGAATGGCCAAGTCCAGTGCAACGCGCTTCTGCTTCGTCTGTGGAGGGAAATTGGCGGGAAGTTTTCTGTGTACAGCGAGTTCTCGAGTTCTACGAATTCTCAGGACGCCTCGAAATAACATAGATCGGGCTTTCTTCAGAGTCAGAAAAGATTTTATTAGACAAGAGATACAAATTTTTTGTATGCAGAAGGAGGTCCCATAGCCAAACACTATTCACACGCATGTTAAAACTGAACTGTTGAAGCTGACGTAAGTTCCGAATGTGCACGGGCCGGACAGAATCTACTCGCATTCCCATTTCCCGAATAAACATCTTGTCAAGCGTGATAGTACGGTTTCTGTCAAACCAGTTTCGATATATAATCTTCTCATGTAAACGCCACTCGGGTCGGGTCAAGAAGCCGTCGAGTCGAGTGGGATGGGTGGGCGGGCACGGGGGGGTAGGTCCGCTCGACTAGTGCAGTCGTGTTAAGTCGGCAAAAACATGGCGGCCGCATCTTACGGTGGGGATGGCGGTGATGATATGAATCATCCCAATCCGCTAGCTAATGTTGAAAAGAAAGACAATGAGAACTATGGCTTCTTAGTCGTCAACTACCACCTGCCTTATACCAGTTGTCATCGTCATCTTTATAGCGCTATAAATTGGCTGCGAGTACGTCCCGAGCCGCCCTGTATTAACGATATTCTTGTCTTATAACAGCGATATTCTGTGGAACATGAGAATTTATTAAAACTTAACAGTTAGGAATTCCAGTAGTTATTTACTACATCTAATCGAAAATATACTGCAATTTACGAAAATAAACATACTCGTTCCAAAAAAATACATGTCGGAGGCAATAGCGAAGGGCTAATTTTCGACTCCCCTCTTCTGGTCGTCAGAACGAAACCGCCCACCTTAGGACCGCAGTAGTTTTATTACTAAATCCCGCTCCGGCGGGGCACAGGATAGGCCAACCCCGCTGATCAACGTACCACGAACGAGTAGCTACAATACAAAGTGTTATACCTACCCAACACCAAAAACAACTAGACAGCCTTTTACTGGCTGTACGTTCCCGATTAGCGAATCTTGCCTGAGTTATTAAAGACGATAGTCTTTCTTGAGCTACCTAAACGCAGAAATTTTTGTCTGTCGAAAAGAGAATTTATTAAAACTAGTTACAGCTAGGACCCGCTGTTGTTAGCTACTGCACGAGTCGACGGGGCACAGGATATACGCAACGTACTACAGAGGGAACGAAGTAAACATCACACAAGTTCACAAAACAAAACAACACCCACCCCATCGCAGGCTCTTTACAATAATGTCCACAGCACAAAGTCCAGACACCAGAGTTCACGCGTGGGAGTCAACATCAAAGCCACAACAGTTCACACACATCAGTTCTACTCTGTACTCATGCCTATGTCCGTACACAAAGGCACGCTCTGCCAGGCGGCCTAAACTGCGCCTTGGGATCTAAGCATACAACTCCCTTCCCTTCGTTACACCTTATTAATAAGGCACGATACAACATTACACGGTGTTATTGGCGACCTTGACGAAGCGAGTCGACCAACGCGGGAAGAAAGATTCTTCACCCAGCGCCACCAGCTCATGCTGCAGGTGCTTTATGGCCATTTTACGAACGCGCCACAACAAGGGATACATGGCACGCTGCGGTCGTGCCTGCAAGGCTGCTACACCTCGCTGGCGCCACACAACAAAGCCCCCCCCCCCACACAGCAGAAAGCTGACGAACTGACCTTTCCATTTCGTGTGGGCTCCCAGCCTAAGCTCAAACATTCTGCTAAGTAAAACCCAGAATGTGGCGGCCACACGACACTCAAAAAGATCATGCCCTGGAGTCTCAGTGCCACCGCATTGCGGACGCACCCCATAGAGTTTCATAGAATAATATTGTACAATAATTGTACAATTGATACAATATTGTACAATATTGATACAATAATATTCTATACAATAATATTGATTGTAGGGTTTAACGCGCCGACGCAACGCAGGCGATGAGGCGCGCCGTAGTGGAGGGCTCCGGATTAATTTTGACCACCTGGGGATCTTTAACGTGCGCCGAATCTCGTACACAACTGGCGTTTTTGCTTTTCGCCTCCATCAGAAAAGCGGCCGCCGCGGCCGGGAATCGAACCCGCGACCTCGTGCTCAGCAGCGCAACGCCTTAGCCACTGAGTATACAATAATATTGTGTGAAACTCTATGACGACCCTACTTGGAGCAGTGGAACGCGGTAAATTTAAATTGACTTGAGCAAACCTCTATATCATGTTATCTTGGGAGGAACGAGACGGGAAAGGAGCAGCATGAGAGGTGAGCGGGAAAGAGAAGGGAGGCATTTATTTGGCAGCGCCTCCAGTCGACTATCGTCTTTCGTCGGCATTTGCAACGAAATGAGGAGATACGCGTCAATTTTTTTTCTCTCTACATCAAAACGCAGAGTAAGAGGCCAAAGCATTACCTCAGGACGACATTTATTAAAGCTTATTTCTCTCTCTCTCTCTCTGAAAATATCATTGTTAGCTACGAGATTGCACGTGTTGTTTAAGTTGATTGGCTAGTGAAGTAGAAATCAATTTATACGGCTTTAAATACCACCAAGGATCTGCTTCGCAATAATGCCCCCGATTGACTCGCCATTACGCGCAAAAGGACAAATTCCACGAACAACGGTGGCACACACATGCCGCTTGGCTGGTAGAGTATATATCTGCATTGTCCTATCAACACAATGTCAAAAGCTATGTTCGCGCTGCGTGACGTCAAAGCACCGCCGAATTTTGTGTTGAGCCTTTTCATTTGCCTGCAGTACTCAGTCGATCGCAGTGATTGGTCACACATGTGCATTGTGGCAGAAAAGACAGCACGAGGTATGTTTGAGAGCGTCTAGTGGGTTATGTGCACTCGTAGAATGTGTCAGCATCGGATATGTAAAGTGATATTGGCGCCAACCACGCCTTCTGTTTTGTTTACTTTTGCGTTGTCGCCAGCGTCTGGCCGCGCCCAGCCGTCTTATCTAAGTTAGAAGTGAAGCCCGCGTTTCCACCTGTCTCTTTTGTATTCCGCGCAGGCTATCTTACGTGATAAGAACAGTATATTACCCTGTGGTCACTCCACAGAATGTTTGTCTTTGACCTCCGATGTTCCAGGTCTGATCTGATGGTTCTCGAAGCATATTAACGCCGAAAGATAAATGCTTGCAAGGCAAGCACTGCAGTATTTGTTCCGCCGACGCTCATCTATGTACATAACGCTGCTGACTGATTCCTCGACGTTTGTGTTTTCTTTAAGTTCACTGAGGAGCTCAAGTTCACTCCAATAAAATTATTTCTATTCACGTGCGTCGTCCGTGGCTTGGTGTCAATATAACCCCCCCCCCCCCCCCCCCCCCAAGTGTTAGCCATGACACGGCACGCGCCGTTGCAAAGCATTGCTCAACGAACTAGAACGTCTACCAGGCCTTCACAAGCTTGTAGATAAAAATAAATGAATAAAACTCACGAAATAATTATCAACATAACAAGACTTAAAGTTCATCGAGTTCGTGCTAGACCTATTCTCTGCTTTCCGGTCCCTGTAAGCGTGATCAAGCCTGCTTTCTTTACACTGTAGCACTTGCCCTTCATCGCAACTGATGTTATCTCCGCACTGGAGTCCAACTGGCGACCTCAATATCGGGAGGCATCCGCAATCTGTTGATTTGATTGCTTTCCGTCCCCTCCCAGGGTATTGAGGTAAAAGACTCAGGTACCCTACCGAGCGAAACATGGTAGTTGTTGTTTTTGTTGTTGTTATTGTTGTTGTTGTTGTTGTCTGCTACAGAAAAAGGCCACCGCCGCGAAGAGAAAATAAGAAAAAAAAAACATTGAGTTCGCATGGGAATATAAACCGTGTCTCTAAAGCCGGATCCGAGGCCTTTACCACCGCCATACCGCAGCTTCCTTTTTTTTTTCGTTCAGCACCTTTCCAGCGGTGAAAGAAGCGTTACACAAGTGCGTGTGTCACTGAAATCATGTAGCGTGTCTGTTGAAATAAACAGCACGTGTATAGAACAGGTGCACGGTGTACCCATGGATAACTCGGATTCACAGAAATGTGGGAAGCGTCGACAGAAAAAGTACTTCTCGAAAACTTGCGATGAGACTGAAGCGAAAAGGCGCATAACACGAAGTAGTAGTAAAGAGGTCTTCGATAGGTATCGCCATGAGACAACGATCTCGCCTTCAAAGCACCCAAGCAGACTTAAGTGCCCTAGATAATTTCTCTTGAAGACGATAGTCTTTCTTGGGCTACTTAGACGCAGAAATTTTGGTCTGTCTGTCTGTCTTGAAAGGATAAATTTATTATCAAGAAATCCTGGTATCAATGATACAACGTAACAACCAGAAACAATTAAACAAGTGCAGCGCCTGTTCCTACAAAACTAATAGAGCGCGAAGGCTGCTAATTACAGAAACACATAAACAGCTTCAAGTTGATTGTAGACCAAAGAATAACATACAAACAATTAGGGTTTCTTACAACCAAAATATTAACATGCGAGGTAAACAATGATACAAAAAAATTCGCTTAAAAATGCAGCAATATACAGAACAGGGTTGGTTTTATGTCACAACGGGTACTGTACCGCACTAACACAGTCTGTCTGTGACTGGATTCAGCCACCCTGCCAAAGTGAAACAGAAGCTGCGCCATACTCTTATATACCCTCCGCCAGATCTAAACGTCTAAGTCCGGTGTGAATATTGATACTTGTAAAAAACCTTGAACGAAAAAAAAAAAGACGTCACGAAAATGTGAGGCAGAAAAGCAATCCACAATGGGTATTTGCAGTGTTCCTTTATTAAAAAAATCACGGATGCTTGGTTTTTGCGATACCAAATGAAATACTACATCAACTGCAAAAAACCGTCGCCTGGTGCTGCCCGCGCTACCTGGCGGCATTTAAGTAATCATACGGCAACAGCAACGAAATGTTCCGCTTTATAGGCCCAACGTTCAACTTGGAACGCCCGTGAAGTAGGGCAGCGTGGTTCTATAAATGTTGCAGTAGGGTGCCTCGATTCACGCGCGTCTCCGCCGTACGGCAGCTATGGCATCGCGGCACCCGACTCGGCGCAGTGGAACGTGGTAAATTTAAATTGACTTGAGCAAGCCTTTAGCGTGTTATCTAAGGAGGAACGACACGGGAGAGGAACAGCATGAGAGGTGAGCGGGAAAGAGAAAGGAGGCATTTACTTGCCAGAGGCAGTCGACTATCGTCTGTCGTCGACATTTGTAACGAAATGAGCAGATACGCGGCCATTTTTGTTTCGTGCTCGATGTCCTCTACTAAAGAATACCTGTCCACAAGTGCAACAGATGCCACTGCGGACTATCCGAGCAGCGACGCAACGAGCGCAGACGACGTCACGAAGATATCTCGATGACGCATCGGAGGTGCACAGCAGCCAAGACACTTCTTCCACGGACCCGCCAAGCTCCAACTTCTTGTTGTATACCTGATGCTGAAAACAAAAACAAAACAAAAACACGGAGTCGTGTCGGGAAAAGTGAATGGAAGGGCGGCTCCTCCGCTGCGGTCCCAATTTCGACCCTTCCTTCCCGTGAGAAGGCGACATCTGTCGACACGAAGCCACCAAAGCGCACACACGCACAAACACGCACGCAGTGACGCATTAAAGGGCGGCAGACGAAAAAAGAAGAGAGGAATGGGACAAAAAAAATCATTGCACAAGTCAGGGACGGCGGGATATACAGCACCGGAGGGTTTTTTTTGTGCGCATTGTACTCGCAAAAGAGGGTGGGGGACTGACGCGACCAAATCTAGAAAAAAATGATAACGTTGCAACATAATAGGAGGCCCCATTTCTGGGTCGATACCTTGTGCATAACTTGAAGCACACGCGAGATACTCTCCTTACGGCAATATATCTTGAAGCGAAAGGTAGAAAAAAAGTGCTATATATATATATATATATATATATATATATATATATAGATGAATATATTATATATATATATATATATATAATATAATATATTATATATATATATATATTGATATATATTATATATATATATATATATATATATATATATATATATATATGTGTGTGGTGTGTTGTGTGTGTGTGTGTGTGTATAGCACAATGGCGCCATTCGTGCGGATACTTACGCTTTATACGCCTCGCTTTCAGGCGTGGTTCGTCCCCATGCCCCGAATTCTCAAACCATGACCTTCGCCTCTTTGTGCGATGTGTTTTCCCCCATCTCTTGAGTCATTTTCCCCCACGTTCATTGATCGCTCCGTTCCTTTCTTAGATGACGAAATTTTTCTTTCAACAGAGGCTTTGCGGCAAGCCGAAGTCTTCCGCGTACCAGTCGAGCAGACGATTGTCTCTCCTCCCCTAACAACCGCGAAACACGCTCTTTGCGAATAGAGGTTGCACGGCATCCGTGGTTTGCTTGAAGATCACTCAATGCGTACCACCAATCAGGACCTGTCAATCTACAGTACAGTTTTGTGGTTTTCTTTCTCGTTGGCAGGAGTACCATGTTCAATTCTGTTTTTCTGTATTCTGTAATTGGGAGCTGTAGGTACTCGAATAAATAAATAAATAAATAAATAAATAAATAAATAAATAAATAAATAAATAAATAAATTTAAAAACGGTGGACGATTACTATATATACACTCCCTAACGCGAAATTTGGGCACAGCGCGAGCTGCAGTCTCCACGGTCACGGGGCATACCCCGTGCGTCTCAGGAAGCGATCGCGTAATCAGTGAACGCACGGCGGTGCGCACTGTTCTGTCGTTAAGGCACGTGCACGTTAGCGTCGAACTTGCCGTGCCGCCCTGCCGACGGCCGCCAGCGGCGTCGCCCGCGCTGCGGGTGAAGACTGCGGCGCGACGCCGCTGTCGGCCATCCGCAGGGCGGCACGGCAAGTTTGACGCTAACGTGCACGTGGCCTTATCTCGCAGCGCGTCGCCGCCGCCGAGCATGTTGTAAATCATGTTTGAACCTCCCGCGCAAATGTCACGTGGTTCGGATGAGCCACGTAACCAGGAGGAGAGAGAGAGTTGATTTATGGGTGACCGCTAAAAAGCGCAAAGGCGCATGGGTACATCGCCTGCTTCCGCCACTTCCGGTTCAAATATCTCGCCTGGCCTCCGGTACGCCGGCGGCTTTCACGCGCGTGCGTGAGTGTTGTTTATTTGTCACAGAGTGCTTACCTTTTAAATAAGCCCCTACGAGGATTCATCGTTGCTACAGATTGAATGTGCGATGCATGAGCGTTTTTTTAAAGACGATAGTCTTTCTTGGGCTACTTAAACCCAGAAATTTTGGTCTGTCTGTATGTCTGTCTGTATGTCTGTCTGTCCGTGTGTCTGTCTGTGACTCGATTCAGCCACCAGGCCAAAGTAAAACAATGTCTGCGTAATAGTCTTATATAGTCACAGCTGAATGTGCCCGTCTAAGTCCGGTTCATACTTGTCAATATTGTTGAAGAACAACAAGACATTACGCATATATAAGACAACAAATTAATACAGAAGTTATATGTGCACCGTTCTTTTATAAAAAATCGTACATGTTTGATTTTGGCGAGATTAAATACTTCATCAACTGAAGAAAAAAAATATCACTCCGCCATCGCCTGCTGTCGCCCGCGCCATATAGCTTCTGGCGGCATTTGAAGAACTCAAGCGGCAAGAGTTACGAAAGGTTCCACTAGATAGGTTCCACGTTCTACTTGGAACGCACATGGACTACGGAAACGCGGTTCTATAAACGCTGAAGTAGGGCGCCTCGATTCACACGTGTCTTCGCCGTATGGCAGCGTTGGCATCGAGACACCCGGTTTGGAGCAGTGGAACGCGGGAAATTTAAAATGATTTAAGCAACCTTTTGGCGTCTTTACCTTGGGAGGAGCGCGACGCAACAGGAACAACATGAGAGGTGAGCGGGAAAGCGAAGGGAGGCATTTACTTGGCAAAAGTCGATATAGACTATCGTCTTTTGACGACATTTGCAACGAAAGGAGCAGATACGCGGCCATGTTTTTCTGTGGAAACAGATAAACAACAAGCACACGCGCGCGTCAAAGCCGTCGGCGTACGGGAGGACAGAAAAGCTCCCGAACCGGAAGTGGCGGAACTCTGCGGGAGCAGACAATGCACCCATGAGCCTTTGCGCTTTTTACCGGTCACCGATTGAGAGAGAAAACAACAACAAGGAGCAACGTGTGGGTACGAGCGAGTTGGTTATCCATTATAACTTTGTTGAGCGCTCGTCCTTGTATCCCTCGTCCTCTCTTCTCTTTGCTGCGCTCAACAAATTTATAACAACAAGGAGGACCCAGAAGGTGCTATGTACGTGCATCACGCAGTGTGTGCTGGACTTCTGCGGCGCCGCCTCGGCATACCGCCCTCCCCCACACACACTTTAGCCCCTTACCTTCTCCGTTTTCATTCAGTCCTCGGTGTTGCCTTCGTTCCCTCGGTTACGAGGGAACAAATCCGTTAAACCACAGCGGCGGACGCTTAAAAGGACTCTGCCACACTTCCAATAACCGCTTTCACTCTTTTTTGGCGTCTCGAAGCACAGTCAAAAGATATAGTTATCGCCATTCGATTCCCGGCAGCGGCGGCCGCTTTTCTGATGGAGGCGAAAAGCAAAAACGCCCGTGTGTACGAGATTTCGGCGCACGTCAAAGATCCCCAGGTGGTCAAAATTAATCCGGAGCTCTCCACAACGGCGCGCCTCATCGCCTGCGTTGCGTTGGCGCGTTAAACCCCTACAGTAAATCAATTATACTTATCGCCAGCAAGGAGCGGCACTGCGTGATTTGCTCGCCGTAGCAAAGAGTTTCTTACAATATACACGAGAGAGGAATGTGGCGCTAGCGTCTATGCGGCTCACATCAAGGCCGTTTGTGTCGTCATGGGCCACCATTTTACCATGAGGAAAGAAAAGTTTAGGAGGAGCATCACGTGACTATCGTGAAGCTTAGTCAAAAAAATAAAAAGGAAAGACTGATGGGAGATGCCCCTGCCTCACGTGATAGGCAAGCGGTAGTTCTTTGCGCCTCACGCGGCCGCCCGCCTGCCCGCGCTATGCCAGCTATGCTGCGTCGTTCCGTTTGGTTGCCGGGCCGGTCCGGGTATTCGGGTTTCGGCGACGAGTCCCCGTCCTGGGCGTTGCGCGCAGCGCTGCCTGCAACCCTAAACGCGCAGCGGGCTGATCGTGCAGGCAAAGTGTTCGGACAGGAAGACAAGAAACATCTTTATTTATTCAGCTCTGGGATCCGTCGAAGTGCCGCCGCAGTCGAAGTGTCGTGTTTCCGCCGCAGTGCAAAAGCAGAGATGTCAGAGTACGACATCCGTGCCTCACATTTTTATTTCACGAACTCACCTCACTTCCTTGATTCTGGTAATTTTATATTTTCACCTCCCAGGCGTAATTTAGCGTTCGTTACCCATATACCTATCGCACGGATTGAGCAGTACTCGGACAACCAGCCCGCGTTCTGCCTGCGACGCGAGGCGGAAAATGATTTGTTCTTCCCGCGCCCGCACCCAACGTCAGTGGTTCTGCACCTTTTCTTTTCTAATGCACTGAAGGAGACAGCAACGCAAAACAGACATCGTCACGACAATTGTGGCATGTACAACGTGCACCATGCCGGAGCACCGATAAGGCGAATGTATGCAAATGCGCACGCGAGCGAAACCAAAGCTTTTCGCACCACCTCTCAGCTGATGGGACACTCGTTACAGCGCTATGATGTAAAGGAAAGGTGGCGCGATAACTCCCAGCAAAATTGGAAACGCAATCGTCAAAGCACACCTGGCAAACACCACGCACCCGTAGGCCGCTCCGTGCTTGTGAATGTTTACAGCGGCGCGTTCGAGCAAAGCCGGTCGTGGTTCCAGCGGTAAGCGTCAAATTCGGCTCGCAGCTCGTGAAGGTGCTCCGTGAGCATGGGATCTACGTATCGTGTCGCTTTGAACAGCGACAGTACTCCCACGATACGAGGGATACGAGGGTGGGAGCGCAACGCTGGCGAAAAATCGCGTACGGCGCCTTCGGCAACGCCACTCGCCTCCTCCTCCACCGGCAGCATGGAGGGAAAAGCTTTTTTGTCCTCCATGAGCGGCAGCCAGCCGGAGCCACTAAATGCTACCGCGGGCCTGAGAGTGGTGCATCTTCCATAATGCATTGCGCGGGAGGAGCCCGAGGAGAGGAGAATGCGGCGTCAGAGGAGGTTGGCTTGCCAAAGCTGTGCCGCCTGACGTCATGCTCCCTCCTAACATTTTTCTTCCTCCATGCATTTTACACTGCGCTCGCCTTACTTTCGTCGTTGGCTTGGATTGAAACGTTTTAGCGGCCGTAAATTCAAACGCAGTGTCACAAAAATGCCAAGAAGAGTGCTTTGTTATTTATGAAGAAAGAAAACACGCAGTTTTAAAGCTAAGGAAAAAGGAAGTCAAGCGTATTCTCCTAATGAGAGCCTGTCGGAACAGTTTTCTTGGCATATTAATGCATAGCGAAGTGAGCAAACGCAAAAAAAAAATGCTGTGGTTTAGCTTTGGTAACCCTAGTTGATAGCGAAAGTTTCAGTGCCGCTGTACGAGCGACCACAGCTGGATGTTCGTCTTCCTACATCGCACACGGCTCAACGCTGCACGTGGCCTTCCTTCGTGGCGCGTGCTATTGGCTGCGGCGGCGGCCTCCTCGCCTTCCTCCGCCAGGTGGCTACACGGGTCCCACGCACGTCTCCGTTCCCTCCTCGACTATCTCCCCCTGCCGCCTATCTCTCCCCATCATCGGGCCGCTGTTCCGTGCCGGGCGCTTGGGGAAGGGTGTGTGGTTTGACCTTTAGCTCTCAAGTCAAAACTGGTCACCCCGCGAAGACTTCCCTAGGTAGCGTAGCTTTTGCTACAAAAAAAACGCTTCAGAATCCAAATGTCTAGCCATGCCCAAGTCAGCAGCACTGATCTTCCTATAACCCCTTACGCTGACATGGATTCGCGGGCGCAGTTTCCTCAATAGTATTCTAACTAAGAAACTCTATGGCAACAGATACGCCTTTTTCTTTGCTTTTGAGGCATTCTTTTTAGAGTGACTATCGAATGCGTTCGTCGCTGCAACTGAAGGAAAACCGGCCAATAGCCGCTTAGCGGCTGTAATGTCGTAGTTCGAGCGGTCGAAGAACGCCAATTCTGGGAAAAAGAGAATAAATGATGAACGACTTTATTTAGAAATAGGCCTGGGGCCCTGAGGGATTATTGGAAGATGTGGGAAGGGGAGTCGAAAGCCTCAATGAAAGTCTCATGTACCCTATTAAACACAACTTGTCCGTTTGCAGGCCCTACTAGGGCTGTCAGACCACTCTACACTGCTTTGTAAAGACCACTGGCAAGGGAATAAATCCCTTCGAGAACAGTAGCATCGGAACGCGTCTGGGATGGTTATTTATCTGGGATGGTTATTTCTGCTTTAGCGAAACGCATTGAAGCTGGACGCGAGCAGTTAAAATCACTCCGTTGGAAACATATTAAATCGAAGGGGCTGACTGCTGACTATGCTAGTTTTGCATGATTACTATAGAAATTTCAACAATATCAGTCGGTCTTTCTATCAAAATTTGTAGTCAGCCGGCAATGACAGCTAGGGAAGTTCCATGACAGGAAAGTTTTAAGGCAGAGAAGATCCATACATAGTCGTTTATCACAACGAAGCGCAATACAGTCGCACATGGTTGAAATGAAAGTCCCGGAACACTCAGCTACTGCCATTAGTGATTGCAATCAATCGTACTGCCCATATTTCTTTCCTATGTGACTCTCTTTGACAGTTCACTCTTGCTGCGGCGCGTGTTGCACTTGTCAGTATATCACATGTTCGTAGATGGAACGGGACGCGGGGCCTGGAAGATGTATTATATTTGAGTTGTCTTACTTCATTTTGATTACTTCTGGGAAAACGTAGTCTGCGTAAATCGTAACACGTGCTTTCAGTAGCCCACGGCAACTGCCGCTGCTCTTATTCTGACGAATGCCGGTTATTTGAGAAAACCATTCCTTTTGTCGACGCGCGTCCCAGGTTCCCTTCAAACCGTTTTCGGCACGCTTTTCAGGCTATCGGCTGCAGAACGAAAAGTTCACCTGCAGCCGTGCAGGCCGTTTCTTACAGCCTGAAAATGTGGCTGTACTCATTTAATACAGTTTTCCTTACGGCTACACCTGACGAAGCATTGCTGCATAAAATAACGTGTCTCCAGCGGTAACAATATTGATTACGTCTAAATATTTCAGCTATTCTTTACCTATACTTGAACCGCTAGCGATGGTACTAGTTGTCTGTACTGTTTATACAAACGGGCTCGGCGCGAACACAACGCACTCGAAAGTGGTTCCTGTAAACGCGGTTTTGAATACTCAGCGCCGTTGAAGATACACAAGTGGTCAAAATTAATCCGAACCCGCCGCGGTGGCTCCGTGGCTAAAGCGTTGCGCTGCTGAGCACGAGGTCACGGGTTCGACTCCCAGCGGCGGCGGCCGCTTTTCTGATGGAGGCGAAAAGCAAAAACGCCCGTGTGTACGAGATTTCGGCGCACGTTAAAGATCCCCAGGTGGTCAAAAATTAATCCGGAGCCCTCCCATACGGCGCACTCATCGCCTGCGTTGCGTCGGCGCGTTAAACCCTACAATCAATCAATCAATCAATCAATCAATCAATCAATCAATCAATCAATCAATCAATCAATCAATCAATCAATCAATCAATCAATCAATCAATCAATCAATCAATCAATCAATCAATCAATCAATCAATCAAATTAATCCGGAGCCCTCTATACGGCGCCCCTCATAGCACAAGTGAAACGTCGGCGCGTTAAACCCCATAATCAAATCGGGGTTCCGAATACTAGTTACCTCTACCAGTATCTCAGAAATCATTGAAATGCGCACCACGCATTTCCAAATGAATGCACGACTTCACGATAAAACGTTCTTCCTGGGTTCCTACTAAACACTCGTTCTCACCAAGCCGATCCGCCGGAAGCCTCGCGCGTGCTTCATAAAAGCGTGATTCGCGCAATTCGACCCACTGCACACCGCTGCCTTCTTCACCGGCCGCGCACAGTCACCGCTAGGCGACACCGTTCTCGGAAGGCGAGAATAGAGTTCCGTGGATACAACTCGATCCGGCATGTTCCGATGACTGCCGCGCTTCTGTTTCACCAAATGGAAATGATCGCGTGGTGCGCTCTTCCCTGCACACTGGCGTGACTTTACGCTTGTGTCTGTGGCGCCACTTCCGCGTTCCTTGGGAATCGCACATCGTCCGTGCTCTCCGCGGGTGTACTATACAGGAAAAAAATTAGCAGTGGCTTAGCTCGGCTATGCCAGGATAAACGTAGCGTGAGGTAAGGTTCAGCTGGTTATTTATGGTTTTTCTGGTTGTGTAGGGTTTGCTGATTATCATGCTTGCTGCCGCTAAAACTGTTTCCAATCCAATCCAATCCAATCCAGTCGCGGCGGCGGCGTCCCCGGCGCGCCAGCTGTGCGCCGTGAGACGTAGCTGCTCCTCGCGCATGCGCAGCACGGCTCTCCAGGAGCCACGCGAAACTGCTCAACCTCGGCCAGTGTAGCTCACACTACAAAAGGTTTATTGCAGCTACATTTGTAGGGTTCGGTGGTAGCCGACCGGGGTCTCGTGCCGGACTCCAGACGGGGTTCCGCATTGACGGTGCGCTTCGTCCAGGGCTCCAATGTCATATGTTGCCTCACGTGTTTGCTGAACCGGACTAGTTTGGCCTTCGCCGAAGCGCCTCCCATTGCTCCGCATTAGGGTCTTAACGACGATAGTCTTCCTTGGGCTACTTCAAAGCAGAAATTTTGGTCTGTCTGTCTGTCTGTTACTCGATTCAGGCACCCGGGGAAAGTGAAACAGAGACTGCGCAATAGTTTTATATATGTGCAGGCAGATCTGAACAGTCCGGTGTTAATGTTCATACTCGTCAACATTGTTGAACAAGAGCAAGGCATTACGCAGATATAAGGCAGAAAATCAATACATCAGTGATATTTGCAGTGTTCCATTATTAAAAAAAATTTACTGATGCTTGGTTTTTGCCACAGCAAATAAAATACTACATCAACTGCAGAGAACCGTCGCCTGCTGTTGCCCGCGCTACCTGGCGGCATTTAAAAAATCAGGGGGTAGCAGCAACGAAAGGTTCCACTAGGTAGGTTCCACGTTCCGCTTGGAACGCTCTTGGAGTAGGGCAACGTTGGTCTATAAACGTTGTAGTAGGGTGCCGCCATTCACGCGCGTCTCCGCCGTACGGCAGCGCTGGCATCGTGGCACCCGACTTGGAGCAGTGGAACGCGGTAAATTTAAATTGACCTGCGCAAACCTCTAGCGTGTTATCTTGGGAGAAACGAGACGGGAGAGGCACAGCATGAGAGATGAGCGGGATTAGGAAAAGAGGCATTTACTTTCGAAGGCGCCAGTCGACTATATCGTCTTTCGTCGACATTTGCAACGAAAGAAGCAGATACGCGGCCATTTTTTTATCTTGCGGACAACCGCTGACTTTTGGCATTCCCGTGCGGTGTTACAGGATGTTTGTTTTTTATTGCCCCATTGACATGCGTCTACATTTTTAGTCGGGAATATTTTGCTCAATATGTTTACGTTTGCTATCGTCCCTGCCTGGCCCCTGTAGCGTTACGCGCCCTTGTGAAGGATTGGCCAGAAAGTTACAGATGGTTCTTTGATACCAGGAGTGACCTTGCAGCCACTTGTCATCGGCCGCCAGATATAATTGAGAGGAGGGCTAGAGAAATGCGAGTTCATAAAAGTTGGTTACAGTGACGCCAGCCTTTTTAGCCAGCCATGAAAGCCGAACGTTGAAGTTGCCGAAAGACGATGAGCTGCTGGAGAAACTAAAAAGTGCATTTCGGCCAGGCCGGCGCTTAGAATACAATATTTATGTTCCAACCTAGTGAGTAGAGATGTAGGCAGTTTAGGGTATGAATACTGTGGGTAAAGTATATGAACATTAAGGGCACTTACGAAAACGTAGTTAGAGATTTGCTGTGCCATATACAAAGAGCAAGGCTATTGATGGAGATTGCACAGGTGCTGAATATGAGGTTGAAGATAACGAGGTACAAATCACATGGAAATGGTGCAGAGGCCTAGAGCCTGGACGCACTCGAAAAAGGTTAAGATAGAGATGCTCTCTTTTAACATTATTGTTCGACCTTGACGCTGAAGGAATTGAAAGTGACGATTAGAAGAGAGTAAAATCGCATTTCAATTATCTTAATGTAGCACTAGACAGCTTGTGAGCAACGGATCACGTGACTAATGTTCGCAGACGACACGGTGTTACTAGCGAATAATACCGAAAACGTACAGAGACTTGCCGATATCTGCGGTGAATAAGCAACATATCTGGGCCTGAACGATAGCACAAAGAGATTATCATTATAACGTTCAACGATGTGGCTGATGCAGCCCCAGTAAGGATCGAACGTAAATCCATACCATTCAAAAAAAGTACACATGCTTGGGTATATGGCTAAACAAAGAACATGTGTCCCTAGATAGACTCTTTAGGATAAACGGGAGGCAAAACGCCTATCATCATCATCATCATCAGCAGCAGCAGCAGCCTATCTGCGCCCACTGCAGGGCAACGGCCTTTCCCATTAATCTCCAATTATCCCGGTCCGGTGCTAACTGCAGTGACCAATTTATCCCCGCAAACATCTTGATCTCATCTGCCCATCTAAATTTCTTCCGCCCCCTGCCACGCTTGACTTCTCTAGGGATCCACTATGTTACCCTATCTTGCCTTCGCATTACATTCCCGAACATCAAGGGACAAGAAGAGAGCGGAGTGGGTCAGGGAACAAACGCGTGTTAAGGACATATTAGTAGAAATGAAGAAGAAGAAATGGGCGTGGGAAACGCCGATAATAACACACAAATCACTTTGGGGTACAATAAGTACGAGTTAGTAAGTAAGAGGCGTTCGAAAAGGGGTATTGGTGCCGGTGTTCACGTTTTCAGACGTCCTATCGGGGCTGGAAGGGAACCAGAAGACCGTTGGCCGATCAGCACTACAGGAGCTTATGTTAAGATAACGAATGAATCAGAACAAAGAAGTGCGTGCTAGGACTCTTTTTCAACCAGAGGAGCACACAACAAAGTAAAGTATATGTTTTAAAGACGAGCTTAGAAACTGTAATGAGAATAAGTGGGCAATCAGAGTGGACAGGGGATGGTGGGATTTTACGCACCGAAGCTATAGCTGGGTAACGACGTGCGCCTAGCGTCACTAAATAACGGCTTTTAGAGTATCGGCACTCTTTTCTGTCATCGTTATGTGCCGCCAGGATTTTCATTGGTCGGTCGGCATCACGTGATATTTGTTTACATATGGGCGCAGCCATTTTATTTCTGGGTGCCTCTCCTCTCCCTTTCTCTCTGCTGGGCGGACGCTAGAGAGCGGCCGGTCGCACTCTGCCCGTCAAAACCGGCGGCGGTTTCATTGAGACAGATGGTAACACTGCAAGACAGAAACAAAATGGCCCCAGACGCTTCTGGGTGCGCGAAGTGGCGGTACTCTTAAGCGTAACTTATTTGGTGAAGTTATAGGCGCACCGTAGTGGAGGGCTCCGAAAAATTTACGCCATCTCAGGATATATAACGTTGGCCCAAATCGCGAACACACGGCCAGTTTCACTTTGCGCCTCAATCTGAAAAGCAGCCACTGCGGCCGGGAGTCGAACCCGCCTCCTTGGGCTCAGCAGCTCAACTCCTTCGCTTCTGAGCCACCGCGGCGGGTGAGTGTGGACGGGTGCCTGTACTCCGAAACAGTGCACAATCAATGGAGGAAGAAGGTGAAAAAGCTGACAGAAAATACAAAACTGGATATGAAAACGGCCTATGCAAGTACCCTATAAAAGGGAAGGGGAAATATGAAAGCGGAAAAATTAGGCAAACGAGGTACAAAGAACGAAAATGTTTACGATGACACCGAAGGGGCTGCGTTGTTTTTTAGAAGCTTATACCTCTGTCACACGGCCACTTTCAATCGCGATTGAGTCGATCCGGATCGAGCTCAATCCGGATCGGGCCCCTGCTACACGGCAGTTTCAATCGCGATCGAGCTCGATCCCGCTCGAACTCAATCCTGGTTTCTCAAGCGCGATCGAGGCTTCCGAGCGCGACCGAACGAAAGCGGCGATACTCTCGTCCCCGCTCAGTAATGGCACAGAATGCGACAACTTCAACAATAACGTGACCAAAATAAGCGTGAGGTATAGTTACGTATACCTACGACCGCGGGAAGTTACCAGACGCCGGCCGCAAGCGGCCGCAAGTACATTGTTAGCGCCATCTGGCGTACACGAGTGCAACCCGTGCAACTTCTTGATCGCGATTGAAACGTGCCGTGTAGCAGCGGCAGTGCGTCGAGCGCGCTCGAAAACTCAATCACGATTCACTTCAATCGCGATCGAAAGTGCCCGTGTGACAGGGGTATTAGCTGGCTGCTTCAAGGACCTTCACGAGCAAATATTCGCAACACACCCAGGCTTTTGTGTGCTGCGAGAAATATGCAGAAACAGCCGAGTACTTATTACTGGCATTCCGAAGTATCCATCCAGATCGAAATTTAGGGAAAGCGCCCCTTCCTAAAGCACTGGGTTTTACACTCGAGGGGAGTGTTAAATCGTCTAAACTGGGGATAACCCAAAGCGGTTAGAGTATTGACAGAAATTAAAAAAAAAAACACTGGCGGCATATTTGCTCTCTTCGCTACAAATGTCGCTGTCTAATTAGTGTCGCATCATGGCGGCGATGGAAGCAGTCATAGTTGATTAAACCCAACCGAACCAACCGTTTCCGCTCACTGACTAGCCAGAGTAACTGTTAATTATTGATAGCGACGCTGGCTAGTCAGTGAGCGGAAGCGGTTTGGCTGGTTGGGTAAAATCAACACAGACTGCTCCCATCGCCGCCATGATACGACACTATTTAGACCATTTCCCACCGACAGACGATTGCCCAATGCGTCTCTGCAACGTAAATGTCTCTCTTCTCTTCCCCGCCTACCTCTCACTCTCTTGCCCTCCTCTCCCGCTACGGTGGAGGTCTGCTCAAGTCGATTCAATTTTACCGTTGTTGTTGATGATGATTAGTGGCTCTCCCTTTGAATTAGGGCGTCGGTTGTCAGCAACCAACTTGCCTGTTTTGTTACACTTAGTTGACCTACTCCTAGCTAACGTAATAGATTTGCCTCCCCCATTTCCCCCCCTAGTTCCGAACCCCCATCGCTCCCTCCCCTTTTCTCCACACCCCCGCTCTTCTAAATTCTCATCCGTATGATTACTCCACCTGCGTACCAGTCCCTTCCCCACTTTTCCTCCACCACCATTCCAGCCGCCCCTCCGTCACCTTTATTGCTGTGAAGTTAAGGCTGCCCACCACCCGAAATCCCAAAGCCTCCACCAATGTCGTTTTCCCCTCGCTCCCCGGTGGTCGTATCTCTGTGCAGTACCTGACAATACGGTCTATCGTTTCCCGATCTTGGTTTCATCCTGCTGCCTGTAGCTGCCCGTGTATGCCCGGGTTTTCAGGCACCCCGCCCGTGCCTCGAAGAGCAATGCACTGCCTCTCGTATTGCCATGGAAACCTTCCTTCCTGATTCCTCTGTCCGATAAGTCTCCAGGGTTTTTTCGCTTCCATTCTCTGTGCCTACTTCATCGTCTCCCCTATCCTGAACTGCTTTTTAACTATTGCGGCGTGCCCCCACTTTCCCCTACCAACTTTCCGTACCGCTTAGTGAGCTGTCTGGTCCTCCGTCTCCACCGCGTTTTCATGCTCCTCATATACAAGTACTTAAATACCCTCGTGGGGCATTTTTCGTCCTCCATTTCATGAAGTCGCTCTTCAAACTTTATATTGCTTTGCACTTCCCTCGCCTCAAAGGACGACCAGCCCCTATCTCCCTGTACCTCTTCCTTCGTAGTCTGCTGGGGGCCCCTAAGGCCAGTTGGTCTACCGCCCTCTGATTTACCTCCAGGCCCACTTGGGTCTTTAGTTTCATGCAAAGAAGCGAATTTCCGAAAGCTGATCCTGGTTCCATGACCCCTTTGAAAACTCACCTTACCACCTCGTATTTTTGTAGCCCCAGAGAGCTCTATGCTTCATTATAGCGGCGGCGTTCCGTCTTCCTTTAGTCTTGAAATCAGCCTCATGCGCGTGCGTGTAATCTTCGCTATCAGTTAAGCCATATTTCCTAAATATGTATACTATTTTACCCGTGGCATTTCTACCTGTTGCACAGATACTGTTTTGTGCTCTGTCCCATCGTTAAAGACCATGATCGCCGATCTTTCTCTTCTAAAGGATCGCCCTAGGTGAGTCGCTTCTTCACCGCATATATCCATCAAGCCCTGCATACCTATCCGGTTGTCCTGCCACAACAGTATGTCGTCTGCATACATTAGTCCTGGAAGCTCGTTGTTCCATCACCTGCCCGTTTTTCATGTACGATAAGTCGAATCACATCGTACTGCCCTCTAGCTTCCTTCCTAACTCCGCCATGTTAATCATGAACAGCAGTGGAGAGAGATGACATCCTTGTTTCAAGCCTTTGTAGGTGTATACAGGTCTGTTGTGTGTTATCCCCTTTAACACTAATTGCACTTGGTTTTCCTGGTATAGCTCACCGAGTGAGTTAATAAATTCTGCCCCCGCCCTTTCCCCTCGTCCTCCAGGATATTACATAGCCTCTCCCTGTCTACATTATCATACGCCGCTTTAATGTCCAGAAAGGCTAACCATAAAAGTCGGTTTTGCATCTTCTCCACCTCTATGCATTGACTTACTACAAATAGGGGTTGTCACCTGGTCTCCTGTCCTTTCAAAACCCATTTTTAAGTTCCCCTAGTATCCTTCTTTTCTTCTACCCACTGCTCTAGTTCAGAACTTCACTTCCTGCATTGCTAACCGGTACAGAACTGACGTGATGGTGACCGGCCTGCACGAGCTCGGTTTACTCCTGCCTCCTTAGCCCTTGTACATTAATGTACATTAGTTCATCCTGATCGTTTGCCACGTGTCCGGCATTGGCTTCTTTTCTATCCCTGTGCTGATGGCTTGTAGTACCCTTCCCTTGCTCTTTGGCCCTAATTAGTTGATCACCGTGTTCCACTGCTCGCGTGCCACCTACTGCCACCATTCTTTACTGTTGGACTTTTTGGAATACCGCTACGAGTCTAGTGTAGCGCGCTGGCGGTTTTTGTAATTTTTATGACAAAACATTGTTTTCAACGAATGTTTTTTAGTTGCTATCGCAAACACCAAGCAGCCATGTACACTGCAACTACCACATATGTCTTGGTTTTTGCTGAACAATGTTGATAGGCATGAAGTGTGTTTCCGTATTTGGTCGTTTGAAAAAAGTTTTGCAAATGTACACGTCTCGTTCAAGAACGCATTTCAACTTTTGGCCTGGCGGCTGAATCTGGAGACAGACAGACAGACAGACAGACAGACAGACAGACAGACAGACAGACAGACAGACAGACAGACAGACAGACAAACAGCTTTTCGCATTCAACTAGCCCGAGTGACACCATCGTCTTCAAAAACTAGGGCAGGTACGGTAATGGGACTGTCGCAATTATATCGTTATATATTTAGCGCAGAACAGAAAATGCAATAGGGTATAGTGCGCGCGTGCGTGCGTTGTGTTTGCGTGTGCGTGGACGTGGCGGGGCTATAGACGCATCGATAACTTAAGTGACGCAACGCACGTCATCGAAACGCGCGTCCTTCAAACTACGCATTTGAATTCGACGCACTAAACGTCGCAAACGAAGAGAAAGAACTACTGGCTTGCGCTTGCACTGCGCGCATAGCAACAGTCCCGGAAGAAGGAAAGGAAGCGGCTTTTGCCGCAAACGCGGCAACAGACAGGACCCAGCAGCGCTTTTACTTCCTCCAGGCAACATAGCACGCAATCGCCGTCGAAACAGCGCTCGTCTGTTCGCTTTCGTGAGCGCAGCTGGCCGGAGGTGGTTGCCGCGCTCGCGGCCCGCGTTGCAGCAACCAGGAGTCCTTCTTGCTAATGGTTTGGACACTGTTAGCAACACTCGCTTGCCTAACTATAGCGAGGAAAGTCGGCGAGGAATCGGGGCTTCAAAGTCTGAAAGCGTTGGGTTAGAATGTCGGAAGGGCTTCATTGTGATGGAGTGTAACGTTTAAAGTTTCAATTTTTAAAGCTGGAAGCCTTCCGATCGTAAAGTTTCGAACATCGAAATAACAAAGCTTCGAATGTTGCAAGTTTGAGATCCTTAATGTCTGAACATTATAAAACTTGTTTGCTTCGAAGTGTGATGGTTGAAACTGTTACAAGTTTCAAAGCCTTGCCGCATTCAGTCTGAAGTGTTTTGAAGGGAGCAAGGTAATAAACGTTTTTTTGATGATTGAACGCACTTTATAGCGTTCCAAGTTTAATTTTTTTACACTTTTGTAACATTCAGGTCCCTATATCCCTAGACTTCCGAGGTTAACAGCTGAGGTACTTACCAAGCACGCAAAACATTATAAAAGGCAAGCTTTAGACGTTCAGGACATCACTGTTTATAACCGTAACAGAACTAGTGCTTCCATTTTTCGAGGGTTCGATATTGCTTGGTTAGAATTATATGTTGCGTAGTTATAGCCTTTCGCTGTTTTAATTCTTTTTTGAAGTTGAAAGGCTGGGGTATTGAAAAAGCAGATACAGAATGTATTTTTGTTGCAACTTCAAACATTTAAAAAATATATATTTATGACAGGAAATAACGAGATAGGCTCTTCTAGCGATAGTGTACGCAGGACGACATGACAACCTACTTTTTTCGCTTTGTACAGTGGACACTCCGGCGTGGCTAATTATTACCTCAACATCAAGCTTTTGGACGTAGTGGGAGATGGCTGCTTCCAAAATGCCAGTACTCCCTATAGACAGCAGCAGGCTTCGCTAATGATAATAATTAGGGCAGTGCGGTGGTTCAAATTATTTTGTCTCGTGCGGTTGTCAGCTCAATACGAAGTAGCTGTATCTCAAACGTGGTGGGCGTTGTAACAAGGACGTGTTTATTGTCATCACGAAGCGAGGACGCTGCAAACTAGCTTCACCCCGCGTTCTTTCTCAAGTGTTCACAATTCAACCCCGCTTCGCTTTGGCGTGTCGCACTGCCAGGAATACACTCTTACTGACTACACAGTACTATAAAAACTTCACTGTGGAGGTTCGAATGACATGCCTCTCGCGTCGAGGCTTTTATGGCAAGCCGACCACATCAAGTCTCCTTATATTGCCAAGAACCATGGATTGGGTTTGTTTATTTATGTTTTGTTTTTACCGCACGGCTGCGCCGGGCGTTGTCTGCGTGCTAAGTGAAGCGCGTGCCCCATTGTTTCTTTTTTATGCCACACTTGTTATCTACTTTGATAGGGAGAGTGTTTGAACACTTCGGATATGACATTAATAATACATCATTAATTAATTCAAGTACAATAATTACGCATTATAATAAATTATTAATAATTAGCATGAATAAGTCCGAATACGACATCACTACCGAATAACGAGAAAAGAAAACCGAGGTCTACGAGTCCCGTTAAAACGTTTCCGTCTCCCCGGAAATACAGGAACGTGAGTGCCAAGGGAAGCCAAGACTTTTGTGCACTTGCACCGACTAGAACATCAGCATGGATATCGGTTGTCTGATAGCGAAAATAACCCGAAGCAAAAGCGTGTACAAAACAAAAGCCAGGCGGCTCTTTCCGTCGGATATCGCCTTCCAAACCGGCGTGACTTTCGAGAGATCGGGGCGGAAGCCGAAGGTGTTTGGAGGGAGCGTGCCAGGAACGAAGCAATTCATGCCCGACTCCATTCTTTCGCATGAGCACAATTTTCCGCGGGACGGTCACGTACACCGCGTGGCATTGGTTTACCCGCCACGGTGGCGCAGTGGGTAATACCTACGTTCAGCTGCAGCACACGAGTCGAGGGTTCGACTCCCCTTCGTGGAGGATGTGTTTCTTGTGGAGGTAAAATATGAAACGTTTCTGCGTTGCTGAGAGCTCCATGTGACAAGACACTATATGCGGTCCCTCAGTTCTCCCCAATCGTTTACGAGAGGAGCATCAGCTTTTCAAATGCAAATTTCCATTAATTCAATCGGGAAATGTGCATAAACACAGGCACGAACTTGCTCTTTAATTCGAAATGCCTGGTGTGGACGGAGGCTAAAAGTTCGAACAAAGGGTTTAATCCGCTGAAACCAATTCGGCTGCAGACTGTTTTCATTATTAATCCGTAGCATCCTTTGCAGAGTTCCCTCACAGCGGGGACCGTTTGACGCCCTGTCCACAAAAATGCAAACTTAGCGGAAGTTCAACCTTTAATCGTTATAATAGCGTGAATGGGGATGATTCGTAGGACAGAATTTTGAAAAACAAAAGAAAGAAATAGAAGAAACAAAGTTTTATCGGAAATGATCTGGCAAAATAAAAAGTGCACCTTCAACATCTCCCCCAAAAACAGGGGAATAAGCGAAAGAAGTGCGGAAAACAACACTCAAAATACGAAATAAAAAATAGCGATGAAGGCGAAAAACCGTGTAAAGCCCTGCATTTCCACAAAATGCAAATTTTGCGGAAGTTTTCCATTCAATCGTTATATTAGCGTAAATGGAGATAATTGCTCTGCAGAATTTTGAAAACCAAGGAATAATAAAAATGAAAAATAAATAAAATTACACAAAAATATTCTGACAAAATCAAAATATCAATATAATACATCGCCCCCTGTCAGAAATCGAAACACGAAGAAGAAAAGTCAGTAAAAAAATTGGAAATACCAATACAAAATAGCGTAAACGGACCACCTCTGCTTACGCTTTGCATTTTCGAAAAAAAAAAAAACGTAATTAGCGAAGCAAAGGCACTTGATCGCTTTAATGGTATAAACTTACATTATTAGCAAAAAGAAACAAAAGAAAACTTCAAAAGAATACAATAACACCCCGTATATCGCTGCTCATAGCCATATTTGGCTGCAAAGAACTCACAGTCTATAGACAAGCGGCGTAGACAATTATCTGAACCTCTGCAGCTTTTTGTTACCCTGCGAGGGCTTGGATATGATAATGATCGCACGACATAATCATTGATTGATTGATTGATTGATTGATTGATTGATTGATTGATTGATTGATTGATTGATTGATTGATTGATTGATTGATTGATTGATTGATTCGCCGCGGTGGCCCAGTTGCTGAGGCATTCTGCTGCTGAGCCCAAGCACGCGGGTTCGTTTCCCGGCCGCGGTGATCGCTTTTCCGATGGAGGCGAAAAGCAAAAACGCCCGTGTGTGCGAGATTTCGGCGCACGTGAAAGATCCCCTGCAGGTGGTCAAAATTAATCCTGAGCCCTCAACTACGGGCTGCCTCATCGCCTGTGTTCCGTCGGTGCGTTAAACCCCACAATAATCAACCAAAAACATTTTGATTGATTGATTGATTGATTGATTGATTGATTGATTGATTGATTGATTGATTGTGTGGTTTAACGCGCCGAAGCTACACCTGGGCTATATGAGGCGCGCCGTAATAGAGGGCTCCGGATTAATTTTGACCACCTGCAGGGGTTTTTGCTACGCGCCGAAATCGATCGAGGCGCGCCGTGCTTTGACCACCTGCAGGGGATCTTTCAAAATCTCGCAACACGGCGCCGCCTCCATCGGAAACAGCAAGCGTGCTTGGCTCAGCAGCAGAATGCCTCAGCAACTGGGGACGGGTGCATGACAAAACCGTGGCACGCAATGTTTTGTCGCGACTTGTGCTCGATGCTTTCGGGTAAAACAACTGACTTCATGCAACACGCTCCCTGAGTTTTCACTTCCAATTTTTAAACTGCGAGGTGTTATCGCCAATACTTTGACGCCGCGTGCCCAAGAGGGAGGTAGACTACAGGTATCTTTGATTGCGGTACAACTAAACGGCGGCAGGGCCGCCAGTTTTATTCTTCCTTTTCCTCCCGAGAGCCAGGTACAGGTGCAATCAAAAGTAAACGGAGCACGGGTTGGAGAATCTAAGGCAATTTCTCCGCCATGTGCCTACCGAGCCGCCTTTATGTGGCTTCTACGAAATTTCGATCCGCCGGAAGTAACGGATAACAGCGCAAATAAACAGGACACAAAAGGAAGAAGGAACGGACACATATCCTTTTGTGTCCTGTTTTATTTGCGCTGTTACCAAGCAAGACAATGTACCAACTCGCCCAGTCGTCCATTTTGGAAGTAACGAAATTACCTTGGAGAGAAATTACCTCAAATTCACAAGCCCGTGCTCCGTTTACCTTTTATTACATCTGCACATTAAACATTGTTTTGCCTGTTTAGCCTTTATGCTTATCTTGGATCGCCATGTCCCTTTCCTTGCCCCCTCCCTGGATCTCTCTTCCTTTTGTTTCGTTTTTTTTTAATGCTGAAAACTGCCAGAGGGCGTTGCAAGATATATGTGCCGACGTCACCGAATCTCGTCGTTGAACCGAAAGCGCGCGTTTTATAGCGGCAACAGTTTATGAGAATTTTCCGGGTATCACGCCGTCCTTCGCATATAACGACCATCATCCTTGCCCCCACCGGTTTAAACCAAATGCTTTAGACCTCTATGTTTCACGGAACGCGTTGTGAGGTACGGGAAATCGATGGCAAGTAAAATAGGAGCGCGTGCCGGGAAAGGGAAACAGTGGCGCTGAAGGAGGGCAGGTGAAGGCACCGACGAAGGCGAGCAGGAGGCTCCCAAGGATGGCGAGCAGCTGAACGAGCTTGAGAGAGAGAGAGAGAGAGAGAGAGAGAGAGAGAGAGAGAGAGAGAGAGAGAGAGAGAGAGAGAGAGAGAGAGAGAGAGAGAGTAAACTTTATTAAAGAGAAAAGAGCCAAGTGGTCGGTTTCCTCCGTCCATTACGCCGTTGGAGCGTCCAGCCGTCTCAGCCCGGTGAATCAGCCGAAGCTGTTCTTGGACGCTCGAGCTGGCCAGCACTCCCTCCCACTCAACCGAAGGGTCAGAAATTGCAGAAAGTGAGGGGTTGAGCAGGCACTCCCACACCATGTGGTATAGAGTGCAGGGCGCTTTGCAGAATCGACACTGCAGGTCGTATTCCGTAGGCCTGATGAAGAGCAGCTTGCTCGGATGCGGAAAGGTGTTCGTTTGCAGCAGGAAACGCTAGTAGCGCTCCTCTTTCTTGCTGAGAGGAGGGGTGTGCAGGGAGAAGCGAACGGAAGAGTGCGGCCGCAAAGTTAAAAAGAAAATGCCGATCAGAAACAGAAACAGCCGATCAACAGAAGGGCCAAGTAGGCTTTCGCCACCACGTTCTTGCACAAAGTTCTAGCGTCCCCCGCAATTTTTTATTGACGTGCGATTCTCAGCGCGGTCACCGTTATCTTATTTTTTTCCAGTCCGTTCTTGCCTGTAGCTTCCCTTGCAGCCTGAGCTGACTATGTTCCGGAAACAGCTGCGGGTGAGGCCCTCCTGCACACCTGGTTTCCTACTGATTGCAAACCTACATATTGAGGAAAAAAAAGCCAGAAAAACCGCATGTCCACGGCATTGCTCCACCATTACAGAACTACGTGAACTCGCGGTGACGTAAATAGAACTTGTGAGTTGCGTAAGTGGGTAGCTGGCTACAAGCGCTACAACTGTGCATCTGCGTTGGCTTCCAGGCACCTTTGGTGCCTGTCGTCGTTTCCGCTCTGGCGACATGCGGTTGCAACGACTTCGAGCAAGTGCGCCGGCATGTGCGCGTGCGCGCGTGATGAACCGCGACAGATTGTGCCGGATCAAGCCGGGTTAAGTGTTGTTTTTTTCTTTTTGCCGCCTTCAAAAGATGTGTGCTACGCCTTCTTCTGGGACGGAATAAAACACACTCCTTCAAGCAATTCGACAAGTACTTACACAAACATCCTACGGAAGTTTTAATCACTTGCTTCTGATTATTCATTTGTGAAAGAAAGCCCCAATCCGTAGCATTGCCTTCATGATTGGTTCAAACTAACTAACTAACTAACTAACCAATCAACTAACTAACTAACTATATAAAACAACAAATCAATAAAACAAGGGTTTCTTAAGTTCCCAAAGGGCAGCTGATAGGCCTGTATATTGGCATCACGATTCCATAATAACGATGAAAAAATAACATAACAAACAACACTTTTAACATTGACGAAGTACAACCCAATTAAAACAAAAAATAAACCAACCTGCCATAATACAACAGAAAAAAAAAACATGATTTCATATTGCAGGTCGATGGGAGCATGCACTCACTGCATACGAATTCCTATAACAGGGATGATGACACTTTAAAACGGGGCACATACGGTGCGAACAGCAGAGCAGTGCGTCAACTACCACTATGAAAAAATGAATTCCATCCTAAAGAACAAGTGAAATAAATAAACCACATACTATAACGTTTGGGACGTCCAGGAAGATTATATCGAAACGTCTTAAGTGAGCCCACGGGGTGAGGCGGTGAAAATATATAAACATGTGCAATATATATTCAACCCGTACTGAGCCTACACCAATCCTATGATGGCTAAGGGCAAAAAACTGGACGAAAACACGAAAATAGGACGACACAAACAAACGCTTCTTTGCGTCCACCCATTTTCGTGTTTTCGTCCAGTTTTTTGCGCGGTTAGCCATAACAGAACAGTACCAACTAGACCAGCTTACAACACTCCTACAGCATTGCCTGTCACAGCAGCTGAAACGTCAAAAGGGGGCATTTGTTGTGGTTTTAATGTGCACTGCAAGTTACATCTGAAAAATAAAGTCAGAACAGCTGACTTTTCTCGTAGTGAGGACCGCAACGGCCAGTGAAGCCCAGGGCTACCTCGACTTGGAATCGGACCATCAGGCAGGCGCCCTATAGACACGTGCGCTTCCTCGAAATTAAGTTTATCATCTTGCTTGCTCCCACGAACTAGATTGCGGAAGAGAAATAGAGAAAAAAATTAAAGCCGTTCCACTTAGTGTGAAGAGCTGCCGGAAGTGGAGAGCAGTGATTCGCCATAATGGGCTGCAGCGCCGTTATCCGCTCACTGCTACTACCCAATGCAAATCAAATTTCCCGCCTTCGCAGTGCTCGCGCGCCCCCTGCCTGAAGCTGCGCCAGCGGGAGTTCTGTTCTTTTGTGCTTGCTTTTCCTCCCGCACGTACCGGCGTTGCACTACCACTTCTTTCGCTTACTATCGTAATAACCAACCCAACGAGCATTCCGAACTAAATGAACCCGGGCGCTGGCGGTTAATTACGTATATTTTGCCTCAAATGTACCTGCAGTTTTCTTTGCGCTAAACAACGGCGAAATGTATGACGGGCGCCAGCGATTCATGAGTTTCCCGGGCGCTGCCGGTTAATTACGCTTATATTTTGACTATGTAAACCGCTTCGATTTCCAAGGCTGTGGGTTACGCGGCGACGACAGCCGCTACGACGGAACGCCGTGTAGCCCTACTTAGGTCCAGGGAGTGCGCTACGACAGGGTGATCCCCTTAAGTGCTCTGTACTTAAAAAATCACTTTCCGTCTACTCTGTGAAGAAGGAAGACCAGCGAAGGTGATCGTAGCGCAAAGAGTACGCGAAACGAAATACGTTGGTTTGTAATTTGCGATTGACCATACTTCCTGACTAATTAGGTGAATGGAAATTGGATGGACAGAGATCTAACGAACAAGCATGGAGCTGTTCGTTTCCCTCCAGCGTCGTATAGGCATTTAGTGTCTGTGTAACGCACCAACCCAAACCGCTCGACCACTGAGTATAATGCGTTGCAGTAATCATACTCTCTTCGTGGATGTCCAAGCTTCATCGAGCAACACACACTGTGTGAAAGCGAACATGCAAAGATCAAGCTAGGTTACACGAATCTCCTTAAAGTCGGCTTCACCACTAAACACATGTGCACTGCAGGGAAGACATTTTTTGAGAGTATATAAGGACTAACGAAAGATGCAGGCCAAACACCCAGTGTGTATTTTTCTCTTACGCTGAGCACAAATTACCGCGTTTTGTTCCACACCGAGTTTTTAATCGACCATATTTAAGGGAAATCCCCGAAGTGGAGTAAGTTTATGCGAAGAAAAGTTTCACATCCACCTGAATGCAGCCATACGGCTACAAAGGAAAGCTATACAGCTGCCTCAGAAACTTCGCAGTTGAAGAAAAATTCGTCCTGGTCCAAAATTCGTCCTGAGGAAGCTGTATATAGCTTTCCTTTGTAGCCGTATGGCTGCATTCAGGTGGATGTCAAACTTTCCTTCACGCCGAGTTTTCGTTCCACACGGGCGCGAGAAGTGGGGGATTAGACATATACAGCTTCTCTGTAAAAACTTTATTATTTGGACAGCCCTAGTTCGGGGCGTCGCGCCACAGCCTCTTCGTTAGGAGACGGCCCCTGTAGCTCTCCAAGAGGCTGTCCCTTACCCGAAGGTAGTTGGTAGCCAAGAATTACGGCATGTACTTGGTGTATACGTTTTGACCTGGGTTCAATCCCTTCTCCCATGAAGTGAAGCGGGTGATGATGTGGGGCGGTTGTTCTAGAGAATGGCGCTCCCTCTGAAGGTTCCGTACTCGAGGGTGAGTAGGGCAGTGGGGAGGGGGCAAGTGGGGCGTGAGGGGACCCGGTGTTATTAGTGTATACGAGATGGGTGAGAAGGCCGGAGGTTTGCGCTTATCGAACCATGTGGGTGGTATTAAGATAAAGGAGGGGGGGTGGAGTAGGGATAGGATAACACCGTCTACTATACTTCATACCACAAGCTAGACGCAGCACTGTGGAGGCTACATTGTTGTCAACAGCCCGCCCCCTCAGGGCGCCTAACACACCGCGAAGGAAGCGACAAAAGGCGCCATGGCCTTGCGGTTCCACTTAGCGAGAGGGGAGAAGGGAATGTCCTTTCAGGACCCCCTTCACGGCGAGTTAGGCGCCCTCAGTGGGCACCTGACACTCAGGGGCGCACTGTTGACAATAATGTAGCTTCCACAGTGCTGAAACTAGCTTGTGGTATGAACTCTAGATTGTATCCTGCTGAAAATGCTGTCGAGAAGTCTGACGATCTAAGGCACGTTGAGTGTCAGGGTGGTACACGCTTGGCCAGAACATGGACGGACCAGGGGAGAGTTCTCAGATAAGCGCGTGTGAATTGATATTGGCGTGGTGAAAGCGGCGGTGAGATTTCGACAAAATAGAAAAGAATCACGGCCGCTGGCTTGCCGAGGTCACTACCTGACAAATCGATAGTTCTCTACGATAGGCCACTGCGCGAGTCTAAAAAGTAACCGCAGGGTGCGGCAAGCTTTGCCAATCTATTTTTTTGGGTGATTCGGCAGACGGCGCAAGTTGTGCATGCACCCTGCTTATCGAACCAGCGTTAAACCTACGCTCGCGAAGAAAGACCAGACAACTCTGAAATGAGACAAACGCCGCATGGGGCGATGCCCCGCTCTGCGGGAGTTGGTCCACAATGAAGGAATTTCTGACACCCAGGTGAAGAAAAAAAAAAAACGCCTCTGTGAATCAGGTCGCGTCCGCGAGAGAGACCGCCAGTCACGGCGAAGGGGAAATAGGTAGTATACGGCTGGGCGGAATTGCCCCTCTCCTCCGCTTCCGTCCTCTTTTTCCGCTGCTATTGTCTTTTCCGACTTTTTTTGAAGCCCGATGTCCGACGAAAAAAAAAAAAAGGAAAGGAAGTAATGGCTCGCGGTGCTACAGCGCGAGCAGCACGGCGCAGGAATTTCTTGCGCCACAGCGACGGCCTTCTCTAGGTCGCGGCGCCGGCAAAGCGGGCCAGAGATGAGAGGGCAACAGCTGGACGGGAAAGTGGGCGAAGGAACCTGCACCCAGCTCAGCTGGTCCGGCGCTTCCGCTTTCGTTTTTAGCCGGACAAGCGTCTCCCTGCGCTATGCGTTGGCGGCTGCGAGGGTTTTCTGAAGGCGAAAGCCTTAGATGCCTCATATCAAACGCGAAAGGTGACCGTCGTCATCGTCTACTCGGATGGTACCAAAATGGCCGCCGCTGTAAAAAACATAAACCAACAGAACACGTTAGGGTTTGTGTGTGATCCGAACCGTGGTCGCCAGGGTAGTAGCCAAGTGAGCTAACCACAGCGCTAACCCTAGCTTTCTGAAGCAAAGCTTTCTACCTCTACCAGCGAATGGTTCTTTCGAGGCGTGCGGTGCAATAAATTCCCAACGCGGCGGAGGCGGCGGCGGTGGTGGGGGGGGGGGTAAGGAGTGGCTTTACTGGAGTGGCTTTAGTGGTAAGGATGAGAGGGCTTTACTTACGGAGTACACTGTAGATGGCGGGGGGAATTACCCAGAGTTCTCCGGGCGAGAGTGCCTGCTCGCCGGCGGGCACGTCGGCGGTACGGCATTGTCGTCTGTTTTAGCGACGGTTGTTTTGTGCCTGTTTTGGTGCAGCTTCGCGTCCATTGAGCGTTGATTAACTTGTTCGACAGCACCTCCTGGGTAACCCGGACCTGACGGAATTTTTTTATTGCCTGTTAGCGCAATCCGGCCACCGTGCCAGAGGGAGAACAATAGCCGGGTGCGTGCCGCGTGATAGGTGACCGTGACGGCCCGTGAATACAAGTCCACGCGAGCCACGGAGAGCTCTCATTCTGGAGAAGCTGTGGTAGTAATTCACGCCAAGAGACGAAGAAACCAAAGAGAAGAAAAAGACGCAAACACGATGTAACAATGCAGAAGGCTTCGACAACCGCTGCGCTTTCGCCTTTAAAGGTCGTAAGCAGCCTTAAGTTACCGCCGAATTCTTTTGTGATGGTGGAATGGTTTCCGATAAATTGGGCAAGGGTACTTCATGTTGGCAGAGTGTGTCAGCTGCATGGGGACCAAGACACGGGTTCGAGTCTCGGCTCACGAATATTTTCGTTTGATGGAGCCAGAACATTGCGTGCATTCGAAGCTGCGGCGAACGTTAGTTAGATAAGCAAAAGGGGTATAAATTATTGCTTAATTCTCTCCTGCTCACCTCCTATATGACGGGCATCTTCGCAGAGCAAGAAAGGCAAGCATTGACATAATTCTCCAAAATATTGAATGCAATATCCGGCAAAGCTGAACGCATTGCATTAAGCATTGCTTCCTCGATACTCACGGCTAGTTGTGTTTCGCGTCTTCACAGCGGTTACAAACACCATCCACGCTGATTTTTCAGTGCCGGATAATATTTTGTTTGACAGACCCATAAATGTGATCAGAGAGGCTACAACGGGTACCCGTAGCCAACGTCGGAGCAGTCTTTATGACGAAACGGACTACGTCGTCCCTCTGCCCACACTGCAATGTGCGAGAAACCCTCCAGCACGTTCTCTGTGAATGTGCTCGATTCAGTTCTGAAAGAGTGTCCCTCGCAGTGTCTTTGGGACTGCCGCTTTACGTAGACATTCAGCTAAAGGACGTTTTAGGACCATGGGCATGTCCCAAACCTGCTTTACGGGCTGCAAAAACTCTGACAGAGTACAGCTGCAACACACAGGTCTAGACCAGTCTCTGTAAATAACTCAACGTCTCTGTGCGCCTCAAGTTCTTCAACATCATCGCCATCATCTTCATCACGTCATCAACTGGCGTAGCAAGTTAGGCATTTTAGCCCGGTTAACATCGCTAGACTTCATTAAAGATCGTTCTCTCTATCTCTGTTGTCAACCATAGTCATTGTTTTTACGCCTCAATGAAGGCCTGGGCGGAACCCTCCAAAATGCTTCGCTTCAATGGTAGCAGGCAATACCCTCGACGCTTGAGACATGGACTGCCCAGTCTCCACTGGTACCCAGTCTCGCCTGGTACCGTAGCCACCTGATATCGACTCCTGGCCGGCGAAAGGCGCAGCCAGCGGCACTTGCTATGGCCGAACCGAGCTTCTATTTGGCAAGTGAGAAAGTCTTCCGACGACAAATAAGTGAATAAGTAATTGAAACTTTATTGAACACCCACGTTAAAGTACATGAGGAGGCAATCTGTTAAGGCGCCAATACAAGCCGATGGTTAGTCTTCGCTAGAGGGGTCCATGGACATCCCAGGAACGACTCGATCCAGGTCCCGGACACTCCCGGTGGTCCCCTGGGTGATGCTCCTGGACGACAAATACGAGAACTGACCCGCCACGCAGTCGACTGAGCCTTCCCTCGTGGCTGGGGCATGCTCCAGCTGCAGCTCAGCAGCCATTAACATTTCAGGTAACGCCTTTCAGCAAATGCGGAACTGTAATCGCTGGCTAAACGTTGGGGACCTAGCTCACCAAGTACCCAGAGCATACTTGGTAACCCAGAGCACCTCAAGACAGTCAACTCCTTGATGAGGCGGTACAGTTAAACCCGGATATAACGACGTTGACAAAAGTTCGCCATTTTTTTTGTTACATCCAGGTTTAAGTGTATATCGAAACTTCCGAAAGAAAAACAACGTTATAAATAACCGACAAGAATGTGCAGCGCACACAGAACTTGTTACTCGTTTCTGTCGAGCTTTTTCTCAGCCCCGCATGGTCAGGACAAAGACAAAAGTAAGGGCGTGGAAAACGAAAATTTATCCATTATTGTTGGTGCAAAGTAAGCTAATGTTCTAATGTGGAGTTTGCTCGACCGAGCTCTAACAGTTTTACATATACGAAGTAGGCACGATGAAAGCAATATTGCTACGACGACAGGGTCGACACACGGTTCTTGGAGGAAAAAAAAAGTTTATTGGAGTGAACTTGTGCTGCGAAGTGAACTTAAAGAATACACGAGCGTCTAAGGAGAACTTAACAAAGTGGCGCGCACGGGCGATCGTCGCGGCGAATCGTGTCCCGCAACGTTTACCTTCTACGCATTTTCTGTTGCACCCCAGTTTCTAGAAACACTAGATTGGATTGAGAGAAGTGTCAATCAGACAAAACGTCCTACGATAGTAATCTCAAGGGTTCACCATTTCTCTATCAAACAGGGACAGGAAAAAAGTCAGACCCTTCCTTAAGAAAAAGGTAACCGGCTAAAACGCGAAGCTGGTTAAAGCGTGTAATCGGATAGACGTCGGCTTCATAACGCGGCGGATCCCGTTTAGATTCCGACCACGGGAAGAGGCTTTTCTTGAGACGCTTGATGTGTCTGCGCTTCTCATCATCATCACCGTTTTTTGTGCAAAGTTGGCTTTCCTGCGGTGCGTTTTGGGGCGACATGGAACGCCATCAGCGAGGAATACAAAGCTTCGCTTTAAAAAGAAAAAAAAACGCGCGACTGGCATGCAACACATGATTAGATAGAAAAGCGCGGCCACGCGGCAGGAACAAACAAATCAAATCAAAAGGCATGGTTCGCTGCGATATGATTCGAACCGATTCAATTTCGAACTGAGGTATGGTGGACCCACGCAGGCTGGACAGACGCCGATCTGGCACCGCCGTGCAAACAAACACAATCTGCCGAGAAGAAGGAGGAGGCCACGGCGGCCAAAATAGCGCTGTTGCGAGGCGCTGCACGAAACGCGTCGCCGACGCTGCTCCGCTAAGGAATTTCTCGCGCCGCGGAGACGGCCTTCTCTAGGCCGCCACGCTAGCTGGAAAGCAGGTCGCGGACGCGAGGGGGGCGCTAGACACGCGCGGAAACTCCGACGGAGCATCAAAAACAGAACGTGTACACATCCGGGCGGACTTGCCCCTCTCGTGCGCATCAACCCTTCTCCCCACCGTTACGGAGCAGGAAGACGGCAGTGTAAAAAAAGAAAAAGAAAAGAAAAAGAAATGCACCGGAATAAGGCTTGTGAAGCGCACACACGCCGTGCAACGAGAAAAAGCAAGAAAACGGAGGTAGTAGTAGTAGTAGTAGTAGTAGTAGTAGTAGTAGTAGTAGTAGTAGTAGTAGTAGTAGTAGTAGTAGTAGTAGTAGTAGTAGTAGACTAGAAAACATTTATTGAGCTCAAATAAAATGAAACGTGTGGAGGATAGTGCACACGCAATTCGTAGTATGGGAAATTCCTCAGGCCAGCCAGCCTTTTTGAACAAATGCCAATGCTTTTGCATGATGATGATGAATGATGATTGCTATTGGTTTCCCCTTTGCAGCGGGGTGATGACGTGTCATATTACCAAAAAGGACTAATATACCTATGCTTTATACTCTTGGTTTAATACTAGCTCTGCTTAAGGCAGGCACAAACAACTTATTAGGCACAAAATACTTTTTTTTCCTGTTACAGGTGTAACTGTCCTAGGCAATATTCCCCTCTCTGCTTTTCGTCCACCAGCATTCTAATCTTCTTTTCGTCGTCACGACAGCCTTGTAGTTAACTTCCTGTGTGCTACCCTTAAATCCTAGGGCTTCTGGAAGACGAATATTGGCATTACAGGTGGGTGGCGGGCTTCACTGCAAGGCTCCAAAGGGTGGGAATGCTGGTACATATTAAGGTAGAGGTCCTCGGAGGCGTACCACATTCTTCTCGGCTTCATGCGCGGTGGCGTAAACTGAGAGACGCGCGTACCGCGTTCGGTGCAAAGACGGCAGCGTAAAAACCCGTGCTAGCATCGAACTGCAGAAGTATTTTGCGCTGAAGCCTACCTCCAGCACTGCGCCATCCTTGCAGCGGTCGCCTGCACTGTTGGAAAACAATCTTCAAATTTCTCGTCAGGTTGACTGCCCGCTGTTTCGCATTTATTTTATGTGAAAAAAATAAGCTTCAGAATTTATCGCGCCAGGTATTCCTATTGTGTCCGCTAAGTCAAGGTTCATTCAGTAGGTCGCTATCAGTTGTCTCTTCCGGTGGCCATGGAGGATGATAAAGTGGCACGGCTGAACACGGTGCACCTTGGGGCCAGCACCTCTTAGTCCTGATATTTAGCGGTGCGTGCCTCGCGACATATGTCAGCTGAGAAGAGAAGGCGGCAACCAAAGGCGAAGACGAGTAATACGATACGGTGACATGCAACGACGCCACGAATTAAGCCTAATCACGAGGCCGCGTCGTCATCAATCTTAAAGTCACCCGCCAGTCAACAATAGTACAGAAGTCTTTTCCCGGAAAAGCCACATTGGGCGAGGGAACTACGCAAGGAAGCTGACCGTGGCAGATCTCCCGGCCTCATGAAGCGGTTCCACGAGCGTTATAATTGCTTAAAACCCAGCTGTTCTAGCTCACCACGCGTCCTGACACACTACCCACACCACCCACACACACAGTATGTATATAGTGTCGTACCCCGGTAATGGCTTTAATATCTACACTATATAATAGAGCACCTAATGGATTATATATATTATATATATATATATATATATATATATATAATATATATATATAATATAGATAACGTATATATATTATATATATAATATATATATATATATATCTCATCTCTCTATATCGCCTCTATTCTTATATATATAATCTCTCTTCTATATCTCCTATTATAGGTGTCTATATATCAGGGTGTCGAACCGAAAAAATACCGGTTCGGTTAGTGGGGGAAATAATTCGTTCCGGTTCGTTCGGTTCGAAAATCATCGAACCGGAAGAACCTAAACGGTCGGAACTTTAACCCGGTTCGCGAACCGGTTCGACGAGTTGAATAGCATAATTAGAAAAAACTATATATACTAGTTTAAAACGACCGTCAAGTCAAAACAAAACACAAACAAAATTCAAAACCGTAAATACCCCAAGGGGTGGCGCATTGAAAGCAAACTTCAAACACGTATATTAGAAAAACATGGAATTTACGCACCAGACTTCTTTCTCGTGTTTTCACATTATGTTTATTCCAAAGGTTCGCCCCCCGCCGATCATATGACGGTGGGCATATATTTTCTCTCTTTCTTTTTTGTTGAAGTCGCAATTCTTATGCAATGAATACCAATCCTCCCCTTGCTGAAATTTAGGTTTTCCTTGACTGCCAACCCTTATTCCCAATACGAGCCTAATACCTAGTGTACATTTCTTATATTTGTTCAAATACAGCTTAAATTCAATTTTTTTATATTTGTAACAAATTCAGAAAAATCCTAAAGGCACATAAATCTAATGAATTAGAATATTTGGTCACCCTGAATGTTATGTTAGCTGTCACCTATAATGTGTTACCAAACTTTTGTTCAAAGTAGTTAATGCAGCATCATGTTCCGTCAGTCTGACTGCCATTTTGCTTGACTGCAATACCGAAAGTTTTAAAATCTGTAATGCGCATAAGCCCTCCCATCGTTCTGGTCACATTGAATACAATATGTTGTCATGAGATGGGACTTTTTGGGAGACGCTCTTTAATACCGCCTCCCCTACCAACGTTCCTTGCTACAATGGAAGCTTAGACAATTGCGGAGTTGGGCAAACGGCTTAATGAAAGGCTTAGCCACTGGACATCGCTCCTGCGGTCACTTGTCTATTTATCTTTGCATAGATGGGATAAAAGCTTTTGAAATGGCATTTTAATACTACTATTCGGAACGAGTAGCAGTCGAAGCAATGTAGCGAGTTGGCATGGCAGCCTTAGCGGCTGCCACTTGCAAGTCTTTGCAAGTATTACTCTGCAATGACATTTCGTGTTGGTCAGCTCGCACTACGCTCGCGCCTCCACAAATATAATCAAAAGTACAGAGACCATTTAAATGTGGCTGAAAAAAGGCTCATGAGCACTATGTTCCAGATCACCAAGTCGCAGAGGTTTTATATTCGAACCATGCAGCTGCCGAGAATGACATGAACCGGTTTGGTCAGCTCACTACGCTCGCGCCTTTCTTTTCGGTTCAGTCGCTTCCGCGTGCTAAAAAGAAAAAAGTGTAATTGCGGGTTGTGGCAATATCAACAACAGGGTAGACTCGGTTTACGGTTCGGTTCCGGTTAACCGCGCACACGATAGTTAGTCGCTGTATAGCAAAAAATAACGGTTCAGCGCCACCATTCGGGTTCAGTTCACAGCAAAAATATCGGGCCAGCTCACGGTTTACGGCTTCGAGTCACATCGTTTGCAATCCTTATACCCGAAACCTTGGACGGCACCTATCATCTCAGCGCCACCTTATCATTATACGTTCTCAGTGGCCACGCTTCGACATTGTTTCACTACGCACCCGCCCACCTCTGGAAGGCACCCTTGTACGCGCCTCCTGTATAAATATGGCAGCCAGCCAACTCAGCCAAAAAAAGTGGGCTCGCCGACCACCTATCGGCGCCTAACGTACATCAGAGTTACTTAACCCTTATATATACTTACCTTTCGGCCGCCTTCTTTATTACTATTGTATATATATACTTTTGTATGTATATATAGACCCTATATATATCTATAAAAGAGATATATATATATATCATACTAATATATATATATATAATATATATATAAGCTACACTCTCTTACTGACTGGAGTGAGACTTTAGAGCGCACACTTTATTCTGGCGACAAACATCGCTTCCGTATCGCCAAGAACACGAATCAGAGTCGCCATCTAGCGGCCAACTCAAGCACGAACACCGCGTCCCTTACCCTTCTTTCCCAGTGCGCGGTGGAGTGGGAAGGTATAGTGAGGCAAGCGAGAGAACAAAAAAGTGGTCTAGAGAGGGAAAGGAAGTGAGATTGCCAATGAGGCCACCACCAGGCCTTTCAGAACCTCCCGAGAGCCTTCGCATTCCTCTTCACCCTCTCAGCCGTTCCCTTCAATGACGATGATTACGGCAACAAACACGAGCGCGCGCGTCTTACCGCGTTCTCTTCTTGTTACCGCGGCGTCGGCCCCTTCCTCGTTTCTCTCTTTTGTGCTCGCCGTCTGCGCGAGATTCCGCGAGACTTTTTAGAGCGCGGGACAGACGACCGCGATCAGCGAGCAGCCATCGTGTCGGCGATCGGAAATGGCCGATGTCTAAACAATCGCCGCGCAACAAAGGGGCCCCCCGTGGGAGCTGTGCGGGCGGCTGCCAAGTGGAGGGGAAGGCCGTCGCTTATTCACGTTCGGGGGGCGGCGATTAGCCAGGTGCAATCGATCAATGCTGAGGAATGCAAACAACGGGTTAAGGGAAGATTGATGCGGGCATGAGCAGGCCAATAAGTGGCCATTGTTCGAATGCACGCTAACGAAGTCCCGCCACGCTGCCTGGACAGAGGTGTATGGTTCTTTTGAGGACAGCGTTGCCGGAAGAAGCTGCTCTTGGGCGAGATGGTTGGACATTGGGCGTCTTGCTTCTTTCACCATTGAGTATTTCAGAAAGTGAACGCGAACTATCAGAGTTTGCGTAGTTGATAACTCGGCTTTTGGGAGCAGTGCCTTACTTTAAAGTCTCACCCATGCTCTCACAGAGTCACTTTTTTTTTCACCTCCAATTTAGCGCCTGTTAGTGATTGACCATGGCAAAAGTTTCCATGTCCGCGGCTGCGATAAAATGCAGCAGTTTTGTAAGTTTTGTTTTTCATCACACTTTCTGGCGATCTCTCTCTGCAGAACAGATGAGGATACAGCATCTGTGGGAAGAGTTGGGTTTATTCGTTGGGTAAACGGAACTGCTGACAAACAAACGTTTCCGGTCGCGTTTATCGAGATTCAACTGCACTTGTACGCGATGCTCATCGTCCTTTAACCAGACCGCGTTTCTTTCTTTTTCTTTTCAGGACGATGCAATCATCCAGGTATGCGCGCCTGGACGTTGTTCATAGACGCTCCGACGCACCTACGCCTGATGTTTCCAAACACCCGTGATTCTGCGCGGGCCGTTCTCGCAAACCCGGTTAAAAAAAAGAAAAAGAAAAAAAGTACGCGAATGCGCACCGCAAACGTCCCGACATTCGCTCCCTGGTCCGGCTCAAAACACAAGCCCTTCCGGAAGGCCGGCTGCGTACACTGCTGTTGGCCGAGTGACCGCGTTTCCTGGTCGCAAGCGTGACGGCTGCCTTCGCTCGCCTGCACTGGCGTGCAAAGGCGCAGAGGGAACATAACGGAACAGAGAGAGAGAGAGATAGAGGGAAAGGAAAAGAGGGAGAGAGAGAGAGAGAAAGAAAAAGGAAGCTTCAGAGAAGGAGGAAACTGGCGGACCGCACTGCCACCGCGGCGCCATCTTGGAAATGGAGCGGCGGCTCGCAAGGACACTGGGCGTCCTTGCCAAGGACGTCGGGGGGCCGCGGCGCCGCGCTCGGGCGCCAAGGACAGCGGCACAGCAGAGCGGTAGCGTGTCTCAAGCGACTATCAGTGCCGGCAGCTCGCGCGATGTAATGGTGCTGGCTCGACTTGCCTGGCGGATATTATACATACCTCGCGTATCGTTTTGTGCTTCTCTCTGCTTTGAATTACCCGCCGCGTAAGGCACGCGTATTTTCTTTTTGTCCTTTCCGGAATTCCTGCGGAGTTATCGCTTACTGATGAGCTACTCCTGCATGGACACGTGTCGCCGATAAGCCCGCGCGCACTCTGCGGCGACCTCAACCCTACACGAGCCGTGGACATTCGAGGCCGTGTCCCGTCTTGTGCTATTACGAAACGCGTGAGCAGGTCTACGAGCGGGGTATTTTGGAGGAGGAGGCATTTTGTGCCACCGCCGATTTTTCGATGATATGCCACCGTCTTTTGCGTCATGATTACAACCTTTTAAAGAGAAAGCTTTCTTAGTGGGACCGATGGCGTCCTGTCAAAAAACTAATGCACTTCCCCATAGACCGATTGGTCGACCGAAAAGTTATGATAAGTTATGGTAAGATAAGAACCGGCGCTTCGGGAAACCGGTCTTCTATTGTGTGCAAAACGGTTACTTGAAAATCGCGAAAAAGGAACGGCTCTACGACACTACACACTCGTCAATCATGAAGAAGTGAAATAGCATAACTACATGTCATAAAACACGCATCGGTATAGATTTAGATCGTTCGTTGATGCGTTTATTTTAGCGCACGAAAAATCGTTGCATTGGGTTGTTCTCGTTAGCGATTTGGGTCCTTAAAGGTTTGACGATCGACTTTGAGCAAAGGTTGGACGGACTTTATAGTTCTCGCGACTCTCTCGACTTTCTTCAGGAAGAGATGGCAAAGTTTTCTTAGGGCGAAAGCCTTAAGTGCCCATAGTGGTCAGCGCAGACGAAAACCGGACTCTTATCCTTACTCTTCTTGTCCGGTTTTCGTCTGCGCTGACCGCTATGAACGCACTCCAACTCGCCCAATTCGCTGCCTTAAGTGCGAAAACCGCCGTAGTTGCAGTTGTTGTCCGGTACAGAAAATGGCCGCTGTTGAAAAGACTAAATAAACAAAAAACAGTTGAGCTCGTACTGTTTTGAACCCCGGCCACCAGAGTAGGAGCCGAGGGCTTTACAACCGCGCTATAGCTCCACGTTTTTTTTTTTCACATATTTATTGCCCTACACGTCAATATAGGAAATGATATTTACAATACATATTTACAACTATGTACACACCTTGACGCATCGCAGCGGTGGAACAAGAGTTATTGCATGCCGCGTTACACGCGACCGTGACGGCCCGTGAGCAGAACAAGGGCGAGCCGCGCAGAACACTGATTCCGGTGAAACAGTTCTAATATGAGCTTTTTGAATTAATTAATTGAAATAATTAAGAAGAAAAATGAAGAAAGAAACTCAAACCCAATATAACAGTAACGCAGCCTGTCCATGTAATTCGCGCTAAAAGACGAAGGAAAGAAACCGGAAAAAGAAACGGAAGTGCAATGTACCAGTAAGGAAGCGCTTAATAAGTATCGGCAGGCTGCCCCGACATAAATCGGCGTGCCCACCCCAAGAATTTTCTTTTTCTTGTCGGAGTCGTCCAGAAACATTCAGGCCTACCACTATTTGCCCCTTCAATTGCTCTCGGACACGACGATAACGATCGAAATTTTCTTGGAACGTGCCGTGATGTGTTCTCGCGTCTGCAAGCACGGATACCTGCCATGAGAACCATTGCTCATGACCAGGTTGTTCAGTGTCCTAGCACTAACATTACGGGCTCGTTCCTTGCGAGAAATTAGTCTTAGGCAAGGCTAAGTTCGTCTTAGAACTTAGTCTCGAACAAGACAGGCTCCACGTTGAGAAATAAGGCTAGGGGGCTGCGGGAAATTCGCAGCCGCAATGTCTGCAGTTACAAAACCTCCGCAGTTCGAGCTATCGTCGCCTACAGCATTGCGCGCAGCATCGGTTTTCATTGGTGAGTTGTTTTCACGTTTTTGTCTTGCTGCCTTTGCGAGGCACGAGTTGTGGGTTCATCGTATTCGTGGTTGTTATTATTACCACGGTCGTGACCAATTCCAGCGAAGCCAACCAAATCGTTGTGACGTCATGCAGTAAACAAGGTACACATTATGAGTTTCATACTAATATATAATAGAGGGAAATCTGGGCTTGTACCTATCACGGAACGGATTATCACGTCAAGCTGGCGTCAAGCTGGCGTTGTACGCGTATAAAATTCCAAATTCGGCTGCACTATTCTTGCGCAGCTGTGGATGAGCACAGGCCGACACTCGCTAGACAGCGCCCCGTCATAGTAATATACGTGAAAACAAAGTAACGGTTAGCATAATGGCTACAGCTCCTAAGGGCGATTGGTTGCGAAGGGCGACCTCTAGGGTATATTGATATCGAAATTGAGAATTTATGTACGCGCGTGCAAGCGGCGGCAGTAAATAATAATAGACAGTTGACTTTTCTCTGAAAGTTAACCTTTTGACCGAGCAAGCAAACCTGTGTTTGTAGCATATTGTACAGAGCTTTATGCAATCTTGGCCACTCCCCCACGTGAAAATGCGCCATTTGTTGATTTGGAGCACCTTTTTTTTTTTTTCACGCGATAACCTCTAGTGGTTTACCGGCTTATTTCCGACTTCAGAGAGAGAAAGGGAGAGAGAGAGAAATAGATGGATGGATGGATGGATGGATGGATGGATGGATGGATGGATGGATGGTGGATGGATGGATGGATGGATGGATGGATGGATGGCTGGATGGAGGATGATGAGACAGACAGACAGACAGACAGACAGACAGACAGATAGAAGATAGATAGATAGATAGATATAGATAGATAGATAGATAGATAGAGAGCTAGAGAGAGAGAGAGAGAGAGAGAGAGAGAGAGAGATAGAGAGAGAGAGAGAGAGAGAGAGAGAGAGAGACTTTGTTTAGTTGTTTAAGTCCGAACACCAACGTTATTATGCCTCCCTCCTCAGAGGAAGGGGTGTGCAACGGTTCTTAGATGGTGACGGGCCACCGGATGAGCACAGGAACCAGTCCCTTTGGTAGTCCCCTGAATAAATATATGCCACGAGGAATAACAGCGTGGTGCATCCTTGTTATACGCGTGGGAAGAAGTTACAACTTCCAGGCTTAAGTAGCAAACGCTTGTACTTAGCCATTTCTCACTCTAATGGAGGCAAATTACACGAACTAAAGGTGGAGCCGCCTACGTGGTGTGTTGATTGGGACACCTGCATTTCACTCAGGAGGCCCGGGTTAGAATCTCAGCTTGTGAGTTTTAGGCTCCAGGTTTGGGGGGCTGCGTGGTGTGGTTGAAAAAAAAAAACGTCCCCGGTAGACTAGGGAGACTCTAGGGAACACGATCATCACCTCTTCATCATAACTGGATCTGGCCACCCTGGTGTAGCATTACGCCATAGCCTTTCTGTGAATGGAATTCTGTACCCCTGCCCTCGGTCCCCAGCAGCTGCGAAGCCCGTGACCAGAGTGGTGGTCACGTGCTCCACACCGCAGAGACAGCTAATAATATCTGCGACCTGACAGACTCCTAATGGAACTTGAACTTAGCAACGCTCAATGCCCCGTCGCTGTCAACTGTGGACAGGTTAGCTGTGCTATTAAAGGAGATTAAATGAGATACCATAAAATCAAGCCAGGATGGAAGAGCACGTGAGGGGTTTAGGATGTGAACTATTGGGCATATACCGAGGTCACGAAAAAAGAACCTAGGTTGGGGTACTATTTTTTGTCTAAAAAGAAACATCAGGAAATTCGGTATTCGACAGCAGTAGCCATGGGATCGGTGTCATTGTAATCAATCTAACTAGGAGGTACAATCTAACTAGGAGGTACAAGTCAAACGTTGAGAAAGCCAATGCATCAAGCTTTAGCTATGATAATGAGGCATACGACAGTTTCTAATCGCCAACAAGTAAAGTAAACACGCAGTACAGTATTGTGATTGGATAATTAAGCTCAGAGGTGGCAAAAAAGCGGACCGGCCAACGCACAGTAGAAAACAACGGAAATGGTTGTCGGAACAGCCGAGTTGACGTGTTTGTTGGATTTGTGCCAGGAAACAACCTCGGGATAACGAATACATTCTTCGTCAAACCAGTTAACGGGAAATGGACGTGGGAAAGTCACAACAGTGAAAATAAAAGTGAAACCGACGAAGTTGAGGTGACGGTCAGCAGGAGTTATCCCATGCTAACGAAAAGCAGAATTGCGTTCGATTTAAAAGTAGCGCTATTCGCATTCGCACAGTTAAACAGGTTACAGTGATTTCGTGGAAGAACAAAACCGCAAAGTCAAAGAATAAAAAAAATTGCACCCTACGCCCATCCTCGGTGTCGTCCTAGAAAACATGGGAAAGGTAATTGATTGATTGATTGTGGCGTTTAACGCGCTGACGCAACGCAGGCCACGAGGCGCGCCGTAGTGGAGGGCTCCGGATTAATTTTGACCACCTGGGGATATTTGACATGCGCCGAAATCTCGCCCGCACGGACGTTATTGCTTTTCGCCTCCATCAAAAAAGTGGCCGCCGCGGCCGGGAATCGAACCCGCGGCCTCGTGATCAGCCGCGCAACGCCTTAGCCACTTAGCAACCGCGGCGGGTACATGGGGAAGTTTCCAGCAGTTATGGAGAAATCTTCAAGGTAATGGAGTACGCCAAAGAAGTGACCACGGCGTGCATGCAGAACAGCTTTTGGCGCTTCCAGAGGGTCGCTGCTGTATGGTTCAATGTAACACAGATCCTGAAAAAGCTGATAAGTCTGCCCGCACCAAATTTCGGTAACCAAGGTGGTTTCTTCCAGCAGAAGCGATAATGGCCCGACAGAACTTCGTGGACAAAATACGTGTGGTCTTCCAACAGTTTTTACAAAACTCTGAACAGGCCTGGTTCAAGCGGCGAGTTTGCTTTGAGCTTCGCCAGGCGAGAAGCCGCATAGACAGTTATCACAACACATAACGCGAGAAGACCAAGTGAACGTGGAGACAGCCCATTGCTTTTGTGGCTAAATAAAAAAAGCCCACGAGCGCAAAAGGCTGCAAACTGGAGTCATTGATCATGTAGGTTTCCGGACTGTCGTTGAAGCCCTCGCTTGAATGGAATATTATGTGCGCCTGATTGACATAAGAGTAAAAAAAGTTTTGTTCTGTGCCATAAACTGGAGTCAAAATGATATACAGGAAAGCCTCGATGGGGCAGCAAGCTGACTTCCTTGTAAGCGTACTTCGTTCAAGGATGCCTTGCTCTCCCTGCATCGGAGCGGAGACCGAGAAAAACTTATAAAGCAAAAATTCGAATAAATGCAATTTCGTTGTAACAGGGGTTTACGGTATGCACACCCTGGTTATACCCCAAGAGACGAAACTTACTCCGTTATAAGCGATCGTTTGTTATAAGCGGAGTAGATTTGCTCTCCATGCCCTGCCGTGCAGGGGATGAAATACTTCGAGAAAAGAGAGATTTCGCAAATAAAGCGATTTATTTATAAGGTGTGTTTAACGTACATGCCACGGGCCACTTAAGCTCTCCGTTTTTTCTGCAACGCAGGCATTGAGCACCGCCCATTAACCCATTTGACAACTTCAGCGCTCAAGCCGCACCAACAAAAAGATTGGCGCCTAACGTGAGCCCACGGATCGGTGGCGCCATCTAGTAGCGACCGTACCCGGCCCCAGCGCCCGCGTACCCCAACGGCCGCCACACGGCCTTGCGTTCGCCACAGCCGTTGCGTCACGACGACGTTGTCCCCGTTACTGGCCGCAAATCGCCTATGCATCAAGAACTGCGCAACACCACTCAGACAGCAAGGCCTGGCGGTTACTGCACTCCTCCTATTCGCCTACCTAACGACGCAGTCATTGGCTCCATCGCGCAGCCACAGCCGACTAATGTCGGCACCGCCAGGTTAACCGGAGCGTGCAACCTGGCGAAGGAACTTCACAAGACGACGGAGTCTCCAGGCCTTGTTGATCACGGCGGTGTGGCCAGTGAGAAGGACGAGTGGGAGGGCTGGTATGCAGGAAAAGTCTGCCGCGCGTGCGGTTTACGGCCGTGCTCTTTTTACAACCGACAATCATGAACTCGCGGTGCCCAATTGAAGTGTACGGACAGGCTGCTTCCCGAAGGGAGTTACTTAGAGGCGAGCACGGGCCTTCGAGAAAAGAGGCGCACCGGAGTCCTGTAGCCGCCGCGGCCGCCGGAGTCCTTGGCACACAATCCGCGGGCTGCGCATCCGATGCGGGGCAGGGTCGCACCTGTTGGTCGCGCGCTTGGGAGAAAGCGAAAATCAAACCCCCTTCCTTAAGAGAACGATAGTTAAAACGTGCAGCTTTCTCCCAGGCAAGTTAAGTCGAAGCCCAAAATCAAAACTGCTTCGATCGTGTCGGACTGGCGGAATCAGGATCTATGTCGGCCTCACGACGCCAGGAAGGGACTGAGGTTCGACTCCGACCACGGGAGGAGTTTTTTTAGGGGCTAAGCCCCTTAGGGGCTGGGTCTGTTGGCGTCTCCTGTCGTCGTCGTCGTCACAATCGTCTCATGTAGTCACGGTACTAAAACTGGAACACCTCGTTTAGTCCTAGGGCTAGAGAGCTTTGTCCTTCAAAGAGAAGAGACTTTACAGCAAAGCTGCATATTTATACCCCCCAACAGTTTCATCTCCGTTGGCAAAAACGCCAAGGCGCCAAGAATGCACTTATACACTGCATGCTGCGCCCCTCCCCAGGTTTCACGTTAGTGGAGATTGTCCGGGGATTTTTTCTTTATTTGCCTTTGGGGGAACGCATCATCATCATACTTCCTCCCACTGTGTAAAGTTCGCTTTCCTGCTATGCGTTTTTCTCGGACACCGACGCCATCAGGGAGGCATAGAAAGATTCGCTTTAAATCGGAGCCACACTTTACGCGCCATCACCTGAGACGGAAGACCCGCAACTATTCGTCTACTGGGAAAGAATCCGCTTAAAGAGGTCATGTAGACAAAATACAATTTTGATTACTTTGAAGGAACTAACTAACACACTCAGCTCTGTTGCAGCCATGAAAGACGCTTGTTTTAACCGAAAAAAAAAGCAAGAGACGCTAAAAAATGGCCAGATTTCGCGCTACAGCGAGCTAAAATGGCCCCGAGTGACTTAACACGGGGCAGCGTTAAAATTACAGTTATTAGCGCGTTAGCTGCGCATCACCGCTCAACTGATACGATCAAACGGAATAGAGCCCCCACTACTGTTGCCGAGCCATGTTTTTGGATCGGCGATAGCAAATCGCAGAAATAAAATTCTGTGACGCCATAAAGAAATCGCCGGAAAAAAAAAAAGGGGGGGGGGGGGGAGGTCACCATTTCTTCTTACGTTTTCTTTTACACCTCCATTATATGTTTCAAATTTGCGATAAAATTAGTTTGAGTGTGACCGGGAAGCACAAGTAATTTTCATAAACAGAACTTCTATTATGCCCTCACGGAACGCACACCGCAGTTCTGTTCGTCTGGCCATCCTTTCGAAGGAGAGTTGCGCTGGGTATGCTGACAAAGACGGGCACAAATATAAAAAATTCCCGGGCCATCTCCGCTAACCTGAAACCTGCGGAGGGGCGAAACATGCAGTGTATAAGTTTATTCTTGGCGTCTTGGCGTTTTTGCCAACGGATATGAAACAGTCGGGGGGTAGGCGTATACAGCTTTGCTATATAAGTATCTTGTCTTTGAAGCACGACGCTCTATAGCGCGAGGCGCGAACGAGTGTCCCGGTGGTTTTTTTTAGCACGCGTTACGGTCTAGCGCGAGGCGTAAACGAGTTTCCCGGTGTTACAGTACTGTGACTACATGATCCGACGATTACGACGACGACAGGAGACGCTAACAGCCCCAGCCCTGAAGGGGCTTCGCCCCTAAAACGCACACTTTGAAGTGAAGGCGGCCACTTCTTGAATACACGCCCTGCAAGTGCGACACCTAGGTGACGACGACACCGAGAAGTCAAAAACAAACGTAGATACAACCTGACAGCTCACAAATCGCCCCGCCATCCGCGCTTATGAAGCCCAGCCGTACCCAGCACAGTTTATACCACCAGCTACTTCCGGAGCTACTCGCTACCTCCCTGCCCCCGCCGAGCCGCAGAGGCGATGATCCGAAGGTCGCGTTGATCACTGAGCAGCAGAAAAACCATGCCTCCTTCGACCACCCGTTCTCCGCTGCGCGGAGCGATCAAACGTCCCGTGCGTCTCAGTTGCGCCGTTTTCTCAACAACCCCTAATCACCGTCGGGGGCCCTCTCCGCGCGCCGTGGTATTCAGGCCGACACGGCGGGCAATCGAGCCGCACGCGGCAACCCGCGGTGAAACAAAAGGCCACCGTACGAGGAACGCAACATGCTCGCCCGCCTTGTACGCAGCTCGTTTCGAAGCTCGAGCTTAGGTGAGGTGTGCCGCTTTAAAATTTACTTGCACACAACGAAATTGACAAACATGGAATTCCAATTGCTTACTCCTCGTTTTTTATTCCCTTTTTTTACCTATGCCTTTTATATATGTTCCTTGTTAATCTTGCCTATGTGTTTTATATATGTTCCCTGTCCTGTCCCCGTATTCCTATGTAATCGTTCCTCCCCATCCCCCCTCCTCTACACCAGCAGGCGTTCCGGTGTCCGCCCCTAGGCGAGACAATTTACGCCTGCTGGTGGACCTTCCTCTGTTCCTAAAGAAAAATAAATACATACATACATACGTAAATGTAAGAGAGTGCTGTTAAAGGGATAGCGAAGTCAAAGCACAATCTTGCTGAATTTGAAAATGCCTTTGGTAGCTTTCGCTACACATCCAGCCACCGAATGACCTTCTTTAACAAAAAAAAAAAAAAAGCGCAAATGGTACCGATAAACGTTCAAATTTGGCGCTGCACGACTGCAGCAGGGATGCAACGGAGGAAACACCAGATTTAACATGCGCCTCCGAGTCACCTTATGGACCCTTGATGTGCGGGTAATAACTAGCATTATTGAGGCAATCAAAACAAACTCAAGCGTCGACTCAACGCTTGACCCGTTAAGCGACCCGGTGACACGTTAGGGGTCACAGACGCGAAGGGTAAAATGCCGAGATGTGATCAATTATTTTAATTAAGGGATGAAACGAGAGCAAGTGGAGGACGCAGAACGTGAGGTTGACTTCATCCCAAATCTGCTGAATGCGCTTTTCATCCCGAGTTTTACAAATTACAGTCGAAGTTTCATCCTGAGTTTTACAAATTACAGTATCTACGTCTACTTTCGACTGTAAGTCGAAAGTAAGAGTAGATACAATACTTGGACGTTAAGATAAACCTTCGTGTATTGAACTAGCGCGAGCGTATCCGTGACAGCGATAGCTTTGGCATACCGTTACCGTCCCACTAGTTATAAGCCTGCGTCGTCGTTGCCGCCCGCTCTCTCTAACACCCGCGCTCCCTATAAATTACCGATCGGGCTTCGTGAGGAGGCCATTTCGTGCGGGGCTCTTGTAACGACCCCCGCACGCAAATGAAAAATTTCTCGCGGAACTTGAGTGTGCTTACGCACTTTGAAGCCGAAAGCCTCGATTCACTCATGAAGAACTTGTTAACTGCTACCTCGTATTTGCTTCTCGTCCCTCGCTTTCGTTTCCTCATCTTTTTCGTGCGAACTACTTAGACAAGAAGACTGGTAACTGCACACGGAGAAGATTCCCTGCAGAATAAGAGTTCTGCGCGGCTGGGGCACGTGTGAACACACGTGCCGTCCCGTTCACGTGTCACGTGGCGGGCACGATTGCAAAACTTTTAAGTGCGAATGCACTTCTTAAGCGACCCTGAACCTGCGTCCACCGGCGATGTCCGCATAGCATACATACCCACGTGGGGGATTGGCCAGGAATCTCCTCGTCTTCTTGGCAACGGGGGGAGATGGGCGCGCGCTGCCTGGCCGCTGACATGGAACCCACGTGGGGGATTGGCCGCGGGCGTGAGAAGGCTAATGCACCCGCTACTCACGAATCCGCTCTAGCAATCAAGTACAGACAACACAAATAGTTCTGTGAATAAATGCATCTTTCTTTCTTTGTGCTCTCTTTCGCGAAACCGAACCGGCAAATCATTCGCACTTTCATGTTCACAGCGGAGGGTGATTGGTAAGGAACCATGATTTGGTAAGGAACTCCGCTTCTACTCCGAATACCCAGGTTCCAATCAGGTGCAAACTCAAATGTTCAACAACAACGGCAACAACAACAACAATGACGACAAAGACCACAACAAGCAGGAAAAAGACGACAACAACGGCAACAACAACGACAACACCAATGTCAACAACAGCGACAACGTCAACAAAGACAACCTCAACGTCAACAACGAGTACAGCGACAGCAACGAATAAAAATAAAGATTCCAGACCAATTCCCGGCCCGGTTTGATTCCCGGCCGCGGCGGCCGCTTTTCTGATGGAGGCGAAAAGCAAAAACGCCCGTGTGTACGGGATTTCGGCGCGCGTTTAAGATCACCAGGTGGTCAAAATTAATCCGGAGCCCTCCACTACGGCGCGCCTGATTGCCTACGTTGCGTCGGCGCATTAAAGCCTACAATCAATCAATCAATCGACAACAAAACTTCAACAACGTCAACAACGACAATAGCGACAACAACGTCAACAACGACGACGACAACAACAAAAACTACACAACAACAACAACAACAACAAAGGCGGGTTTTCGCAGAATAGGACACGTGAGGCTTTCAACTTTAAAAGAGTGAACTCAAAACCTGGCGCTTCCACTCTCGACCTCAGCTCTTTCCATAAGGCGGAACGAGGCTAGCAGGTAATCTGTCCAAACGAGACGGCAAGCGCTTGGCGTACGCGCCACCGCGCTGCGGGTCGGATTAGCCCAACTACGCGCGTTTACGCAAAAACACCAGGAAATGCCATTCGTTTCTGAAAAAGCCCGGACTGGATTGGATTGAATAAACTTTATTTAAGCCTGCACAACCATTTTTCCATTTTACCACCGGCTTCGCTGTTTCCCATGACACCTATCGCACTGACAGCTATCGGCTGCAGCGCATGCCGACGGATGAGGAAAATGGATGAGGAAGATGCGGGGCAGTGGCACCGAATTAGAGAAGGACGCGCTGTCGTTCCGCGTGTAGAAAGCACGGCTAACGGTGAGAGCGTTACGTTACGTCTATAATTGCGGGAAGGATCAGGTATGAGATCCCGGTCAAACCACCGCGCATTGCGGCAACGCCCATTTATGCCGCAAGACAAACCCCTCGGCACTGCGCGCAGAATTGGTTCGACATAGCAACAGCGTACGGCATCTCTTCTTAGTTCCGGCCGGGCCATCAAGGTTAATTGGCTCCCGGGGCTGGTTACCGAGACTTTCACCTGTGGGAACGCACATTTGTCTTCCGTAGAGAAAGAGAGGGGCTTTAGCGAGGGAGGGGGAGGGAGCAAATAGCTCAATTAACAACAACAGCAACAAAACAGTGCACTGTCGCGTGTAGCGGCTACACTGACCAGGAAAGTAGGCCGAAAAGCAGCTTGAGGCCACTTTACCCCTGCCGTGCGTATGATAAGACCCCGTCATATCTTAGCGCAGTCAGCTGACGCTTTGCCCCGTGTTTATTTTGCTCGACATTCACATAACTACGGCCGCGCACAAATGCCAGAGCCGTGCTATCATTATCCTTTATCTACTAATCTACTAAGGTTACAACTATGGGCGATGGAGTTCGGGCGTATTTATAGAAGGAGACTGCGCGAACGCGGCAGAAAAAAAAAGAAGACCAGAAGAGTGGTAACGCAGACAGCCTTGGGCGAGGCCGTCGGCGCGCAAGGCCGTCGGGGAGATCGCGGATGTCGCGACGTTCGACGAGCTATGCAGTGCTCGGTTTTCTTGTACATGCGACTGCTTTGCATCGGTGCAACATTATTCTGGTGCAATACCAACCTGGAGCATTAGTACGCCATTTGAGCGCCCGGCTGTGCTCGCAGTTCTGAGGAAAGTTAAATATTCCAGCTGGCCGTTTTTACGGCTTTATATACTGACGCGCTTAAGTGCGATTGGTCGTGCACTGCATGCAATTTCTACCAGGCAGCGAAAGATGGAACGCCTTCGTGATGACAGCTGGAGCGACCAGGGTGAATTAATTTCGCGCCTTGCTTCTCGAAACGAGGCGTGGCACGATTGAAAGCGGTAACCAAACAGAAACCAAACAGAAAAAATACTATTGGCAGACGGATAAACGAACGCAGTGTTGCTATTCAGCGGCAGCTTGAGCTGCGGCCTCACTTCGTTGGGAGAAATTGTAAACACTCAGGCAGAGACACTTAGGACTGTATACGTGTAAAAATGCAAAAAAAAAAGAAAAGTAACGGCGCCGAAGCACCACCGCGCTCCGCAATTACGCAGTTGCCGTCGCTGAGGTCACGTGACTTTTGGTGCCACTCGTGATGACGCCGGCGGAGCCGACGGTCGCCGTTCCCGTTCACTTTTCGTGTTCGATGCGACATACAAGGTAGTTGCCTTAACAAAAAAATTGCCTTAACAAACAATTTGTAATGACTTACATCCTCAAAGGTGTAAATCATTACAAAAACATTACACCCTCAAAGGGTGTAAATCAATCCAATAAATTACACCCTTAAGGGTGTAAATCATTGCAATAACATTACCCCCTTAACGGTGTAAACCACTGTCTATAACTAACACTCTTACACGCTAGCAAAACATCTAAGGAAAACGCCATTTAAGGGTATTTTGTTGTTTATAACACCCTTACACCCAGCAAAAACACAAGAAAACACCTTTTAACGTTAATTACACCCTTTCAATGGGTGCTTTTCTTTATTTTCGATAGGGTGTAAGGATGTTAGTTATAGTCATCATCATCACCACCAGTCTATCTACGCCCACTGCAGGGCAAATGCCTCTCCCATTATTCTCCAATTACCCCGGTCCTGTGCTAACTGCGACCAATTTATCCCGCAAACTTCTTGCTCTCATCTGCCCATCTAACTTTCTGCCGTCCCCTGCCACGCTTGCCTTCTCTAGGGATCCACTCTGTTACCCTTAATGACCAACGGCTATCTTGCCTTTGCATTACATGCCCTCCCTACACCCATTTCTTCCTCTTAATTTCTACCAATACGTCCTTAACACGCGTTTGTTCCCTGACCCACTCCGCTCTCTTCTTGTCCCCCAATGTTACACCTATCATCTTCCGTTCCACTGCTCGCTGAGTTGAACCCTCTTAGTGGTCCTCCAAGTTTCTGCCCCGTAGGTGAGTACTGGTAAGATGCAGCTGTCATACACTTTCTTCTTCAGGGACAATGGTAGGCTGCCATTCATTATCTGAGAATGCCTGCCGAATGCACTCCACCTCATTCTTATCCTTCTAATTATCTCCGCCTCATGGTTGTGTTCCGGGGTCACAACTTGGCCTAAGTAGATATATTCGCTTACCACTTCTACTGCCTCACCACCTAGCTCAAATCGCTGTGCCGTCCCGAGGTTATCGATCATTACTTTAGTTTTCTGCATATCAACGTCATCCCAAGCTTACTGTGGGTTCCCCTAGGCCCGCCTTAGCAAGGCAACGCATGTGAGGTTACTGAGGTTTCTCCATTAACCCTTACTCCCACCTGATCCCAATCCAATGATCTGAATACCTCCTGTAAACTTGCTCTGAATAACATTGGAGAAATTGTGTCTTCTTGTCTGACGCCCTTCCTTATAGGTATTTCACTGCTTTCCTTATGGAGGGAGATGGTAGTTGTGGACCCATTGTAAATATCCTTTGGTATTGTTACATAATGCTCGTCTACACCCTGGTTCCGTAATGCCTGTAAGTTCCGTAAGTTATAGACGAAAAAGGTGTAAATCATTTTACGGTGCATGCACGTCCCGTCGCGCTCGCCTGTCACAGGCCACGCATCAGACGAAGTCTTGTTCCACTACGGCAGGGCTCCGGATTAGCGCTGTGGTTAGTACACTCGGCTGTTGCTCTGACAGCCCAGGCTCAAATCCCCCACGAACCCAGATGTGTTTTTCTTTATTTACTTTCTCTTGACAGGGACGGCTATTTTGGCACCATTCGTGTTGTCGCCGGGCCCAATTGAAAACGCCGCATTAGTTTGTTGTGCAGCCTTCACCGCAGTAAACGTGTGCGTGCTGTGGAGCACGCTTCAAAGGCAAGCCTCGCTGATAATGGCATTGTCGCGGCACCGACACAACAAAAAAAATAATAAATAAAGCCCTTCCATTTAGTGTGAAAGCTGCCGGAAGTGGAGAGCAGTGATTCGCCATAATGGGCTGCAGCGCCGTTATCCGCTCACTGCTGCCACCCAATGCATTTCAAATTTCCCGCCTTCGCAATTCTCGCGCGCCCCCTGCCTGAAACTGCGCCAGCGGGAGTTCTGTTCTTTTTGTGCTGGCTTTAATTTCGTTTACTGGAGCTGTTTTGCGCCATTTCGAACGCGTAATTTGTTTCTTGCGCAGCTGGAGCCTTTCTGCGGCATTTCGAACGCGCCATTCTTTTTTCTTAAGCGGCCGCGTTTTTCGCTAACTATCGCAAAAACCAACCCAATGTGTGTTCCTAACTAAATGAACGCGGGGGCTGCCGGTTATGTACACAGATTTCACCTCATGTACATGCAGTTTTCTTTGCGCTAAAAAACGTGGAGACGTACGACAAGCGCCAGCGGTTCACGGCGTTCGAACGGTTATGACTATTTAAACCGCATGGTTTTCGAAGCCTCCGCGTGATTCCCTGACGACGGTATACAGGAGGCTCTACTTGGGTCCTTTCTCGCTGCGCCGCCTGATTCCAGCAGTCCCATCGACCGTAACGAGCTACGACGACAAGGCGAGCCCATAAAGTGATCTGCACTTAAAAGCAACATGCCCTATAGAACAGCGCCATCACTGCGAAAGAAAACAAAAAAAAAATCATGAGCCATCCCATTCTGTCAAGGCTGGGGAATAGCGGAGCTTTTAACCACACGAAGTATAGGTGGCCCATAATTTGGTGCAAATTGATTGATTGATTGATTGATTGATTGATTGATTGATTATTGATCATGATTAATTAAATAAAGCTGAAATTGATTGATCGATTGAGCTTTAACGCGCCGAGGCAACGCAGGCGATGAGGCGCACCGTTGTGGAGAGCGCCGGATTAATTTTGAACACCTGGGGATCTTTAACGTGCGGCGAAATCTCGCACACGCGGGCGTTTTTGCTTTCCGCCTCCACCAGAAAAGCTGCCGCCGCGGCCGGGAATCGAACCCGCGACCTCGTGCTATATGGTGCAAATTATGTTTCTATTGAGCATTGACGTCAACTACCTCTAAGAAAAAATCCTGCGCAATCGGTCTGGGCAATAGGGTGAAACCTGGGGAGGGGCGAAGCATGCAGTGTATAAGTGTATTCTTGGCGCCTCGGCGTTTTTGTCAACGGAGGTGAAACTGTCTGGGGGTAGGTATATACAGCTTTGCTGTAAGAGTCTCTTGTCTTTGAAGCACGTAGCTCTCTAGCGCGAGGCGCGAGCAGTAAGCGAGTGTCCCGGTGTTCTTTTAGTACGCGTTACGCTCTAGCGTGAGACGTAAACTTGTTTCCCGGTGTTTTAGTATACCGTGACTACATCAGAATGACGACGATTACAACAACGACGACGACGACAGCCCCTATGGGGCTTCGCCCCTGAAACGCATACGTGCACGCACACACTCCTATTTTGCTTCTGCCGATCTTGAAAATTGTGACTATTGATAACGAATCTACCCAATGCGCATATCCAACACACAACCACCGGAGTGGCTCGGTGGCTAAGAAGTTGTGGTGCTGAGCACTAGGACACAGGTTCGATTCCCTGCCCCGATGGATGTTGCTCAGGTGGAGGGGAAAGGCGAAGGCGGCTGCGAGTGGGACACTTCGCGGCACGTCAAATATTCCGAGGCGGTCGAAATTAGTCTGCAGTCGTCCAGTACGGAGCGTGAAAAAGAAGGGAATAAGGAATGAAAGAAGGAAGTAAAGACAGAAGGTAAGAAATTTCTTTGAGGAACTTGATTTTTTTTTTAAATACGCCGGGGCAGTTACACTGTCGTGCTCCACCCAAATATGTGAAGAGGCACTGATTGGGCTGTTTTTTATTTGCTAGTCCTCTTTTGAAGCCACTCTCTGTGAGAAGCTGACGCGCGGAAAGAAATAACCGAATCGCACATATATCTTTCTTGCGCCTGAACGGGGTTAACTAGTTGCGCAGACAAAGGGCGCTGTTATAAATCGCGATTTCAGTGGAGTATTCTGAATGCGCATAAGCTGAGAAGGAATTCGAACAGGTCGGGGGTATTACACAGCGGCAAGTTCTATGAGAACGTTCCGATCGAAAAGCACTTCTCAGGGTAAACAAGTAAGCAGGAGAGACTGAGACGTACCGTTCTCTGGCTGTATGTGTAAGGACGCCTTAAATGCGAACTGCCGCCGTCGGTCCAGATCACGTCGTGCCTGCAACGTTGACCGCTTACCGCATTGTATCTCTTCGTATCGCATTTAACAGCTAAAAAACACCCCGCATAACGACTTCAATTTCTATGTAACATGCCTTTCTGACTGGGCTTGTCTTAGTGGATTTCAGAGAAGCCCACGCCTAGGCCCTTTTGCGCGTGGATTGGCCACGGACACTGTTACGACAGCGATTTAAAGGAATCTAAACGCTCGATGATCATTCAGAACCGCCGCCTCGGCAGCGTCCGAGCTTGTGTGCACCCCGTAGATAACAAGGCGACGGGGCGGTACTCATTCCGAACAAGCAAACGATAAAGAGAACTACAGGGGCTGCTGCCTTGAGACGGCCTTGCGGCACTACCGGTGGTCCGGCGTCTACGCGCGAGATCGAGAGAAGTGGCTGAACGCCAAGAGGCGCACCCAAATGCTTCGTTTTTCGCGCCTCACTTCTTTTTTTGCATCTCTCTTTTGTCATATAACCGAGTAGTTTTCTTTCTTCTGTGGAAAAAAAAGAAAAGTATTATCTGAGCGTTATCCTGCCTGAACGCTTCCGAGAACTGGGCGTAAAGATCAAGTTCAACCACATACCAGAGGGCGTGGCAGAAAGTCCACCGCGCCTTTCACACAACAGACACGCTATTCTGGGAAGTAGACAAAAGTTGCCAGTGCTACATTTCCAGTTCATGCGAGGAAGAGAAATGGAAGAATCGTCGCCTTCGCCACCAGTAGAGACAGGGCATTACGCGTCAGCGATCCTTTTCGATTAAGGACAATGTCTCGGTTGAACGTCGTTAATATCCTGGACTGTGTGACGTCACCAATTCGTGTCCAAAGCCACTACGTCATTCTTAAAAGCAGTACAAGTGGGGATCTAGGATGCACCAAGTGCCTGTCTGAACCATGGCGGTGTCGTGAAGGAGACATCGCAAACGCTCTTGACTTCCTGGTCGAAGTGCAGAAGTCGAGAGGAGCTTACGGTTACGCTACAAGAGGATTAGCACTGACGCCCCGCTTGCATACGCGCCAGACGTGTTCGTTGCTCTTATCAGCTGCTTTTTATAGCAGCGGCAGCCTTAAGCCGTGATCCCGAGATAAGAAAAAAACAACTCGTATCCTTGAGACCTGCAAGAATTATGAATACTTTTTATTCGCGAACTGACGCACGCTCTAGGAACGCAGTTCCGCAGCTCGAGCTCTGAAGAACTTTCCAAAGAAAGTTGAGAGAAGCGCGAAAGCTAAAGTGCGTCAAAAGTGCGTCAAAACCTTGGCTAAAAGTGCGTCCAACCTTCCCTGAACGTGCGTCCAGTCGATCGTCTAACCTTAAATGATCCAAATCGCAAGGGTAGAACGAACCCATGTGTCTGGCAAAGCAAGAGCAGTGTCGTCCGCATATTAATATATTGCCTATTTAAGCATGACACTAGTTATATCATTAATGTAGAGGTTAAACAACATCGGCCCCAGAACCGAGCCTTGGGGCACCCCGCATTTCACACTTAATGGTTTGCTGAAACAGTCACCCATGTGATAATTTTTCGCGCACTAAGTAAACGCATCTACGAACGATCGAAAGTATACCGACACGTGGTTTATGAGGCAACGGTTTTTTTTTTTCAAAAAACAAATGCATTTCCCCATACACCGGTTGGTCGACCGAAGAGTTCTGATAAGATCTCAGGACACGGCGCATGCGTGTAACCAGGCTCCCTTTGCGTCAAAACGGTTACTTAAAAATCGACAAAAAAGAAACGGTTCTAGATAAGACAATACCCCCATCGATCGTGAAGAAGGAGAACAATAATATACTATTACCTCATAATTTCCTCGCATCGGTACAGATTTTCATCGTTCGTTGATGCGTTGACTTAGTGCGGGAAAAATCGTCGCCTGGGTTCGTTCTTCGTCTGTGATTTGGGTCCTTGAAGGTTAGGCGATCTACTGGACGCACTCTCAGCGAAGGTTTTCACGCACTTTTCACGCACTTTTGACGTGATAAAGCTTTCGCGATTCTCTACACTTTTTTTTTTGTGGAAGGGATGGTAAAGTTTAACGTGCCATTGGCCTTGCAGGCTAAACGGCGGATTTTTTGACTCAGAAGGAGTATAAGGCCCTGTCCCTAATAAAATGTGAAAACGCTTTCAAAGTGCAGAAACTGCGCTATCGCTTGGTCCTCGACTCTGCTATGTATGGTGCGGTATGGATGAAGGGTTCTCTGGGATGTTGAGCTCACTAAATTTTAGTGATATCGCGCGAACGCCGACTGCGATCAGTAGGTCAGTGCCTTATCTCGACGCGAACTCGGGAGATTTGCCAGAGCAAGCGCGGGCGCAGAAAGCATGCGCCGGTGCTGATACCCTGTTGCTAAGCTGTTCCGAAGAGTGGACACAGTCTCCCAGCCGTCATTTCCTTCCTGACCCTCGTTACAGCTGACCAGTGGTAATGTGGTCGCAGGTATGCTTAAGGACAATACTTGCTCTTTCCCAGCTATTAAAGGGACCCTGCAACACTTTCGATAAGCGCTTTCACTCTTTCCTTCGCGTCTGGAACCACTGCGAAAGTTATAGTTATCACCAGTCCAGGGCGGCACTGCGGGATTCGCTCGTCTCACCAGATACGCCTTCCATTTGTGCTTCGTTTTTGTGGCTCTTTTTTTTTTAAAAGTTGCTATCGAAAAGCGTTCATTGCTGCAACTGAAGGCAAACCGGCCAACGGCCGCTACATGGCCTTAGTGACGTAATTCGAGCCGTGGAAGAAAGTACCTTCGCGACTGGGAAAGATAAAGATCTTTTGAGTGAGTTTATCTGATGGGCATAGAGCAGTAATTTCTGGCTGAAGTACTTTGCTATCCTCTAATCTAAGCACTGGGTGTGTAGCTGACTACGTTCTGCAAGCATTTGAGATTTCAAAATAGGTTGAAAAGAGTGTTGCGGGTCCCTTTAAAAGCTTGCGCTTCAAAAGGGGCCTTGAAGACAAAATGCAAGTTGGGTTCATCCAAAAGACTGCTTTGTCCTAACAACAAGGGCACCAATTTTTCCGCAAACTTCAAACGAATAATGGAAGATATTAAAGAAAACACCTGAAGCAGTGGCGACTACCCAACCACTTTCAGGATGCTTACCTATGACGTCCCAGAATCTTGCTTGTGTGATTGGCTGCCGCCGCCGTAAGGCACCGTAAACAAACATGACTTGGCGATTGCAGCGGGGCTTATAGTTCGGGTTCATCGTATCACTTCAACGCTAACGTGCAGTAGAACGATTGCTAAAACGTTTTTGGTGCTGACCCGCATGACGTCACCCCTGCCAACATCACGTCACTACAGCGCGAAATTTGAACGTTGTTCAAATTTTTTCGCGTCTTTTTGCGCTTGAAAGAAACGCCTTTCTTGGATAGAATGGAGCGAGTATGGTACCATAGGCTTGTTCTTTCGAATCTAACAAAGCCGTATTTTGTCTTTGCAGCCACTTTAAGGTGGAAGTGCAGATGTGCGCTGGTGTGCATATCGTTACGTGGTGGCAGGACAGAGGTGACAGGCGCCATGGATAACGATGATCTATTTACAAAGAGATGTAATGTATGTACAAGCGGCCATCGCAGCCAGAGCAATGTATCCGCGGCATCCACTGCTCCTTTGTCTTCATAGAATGGCACAATTGGCGCTACGCGCCAGTCTCCGCTTCTTTTGCTTCTGGTGGCAATATGAATTCGTGAAGTCAACCCTAGTCGACGTATTCTGCGGTCTTACCAATTACTTAGAAAGCGAGCCAACCTTAAAATATTTATGCTCTTAGTTTTGCTGAGTCCCGAGTTTGTTAAGCTGCACTTTCTTCAGCTGCATTTGTTCTTGGCGAAGCTACCACGGCTACATCCTTGCAACGGTGGCACGGTGAACTATAGGTTTAAGCCAGACCACCAATTATTAATCTAATAGGGGGTCCCACACACTTACCGCGAAACAGAAAAGGTCAATCTCCTGCATTCACAAACTTTACCAGTACAATCACAGCAATCTCTTTGAAACGTTATCAGTGCAGGTTTTGCGGGTATTTATTTACTTTTATAACCGCTCAGAAGAAATGTTGACGCAGAAAGGCTTGGCGTAAAGAAAACGCGCTTGATAATTTCGACCGGCCGTAACACCTATCAGCTGCTTTTCCTTGGAGGACGCCAACGGACGGAAAGCGCCAAAGAGCGAAAAAGAGAAGCAAGCGCGAACTGCGCGGGCGTGGGAACCGAACAGCTGCGTTACAGCGACCTGCATAATAAAGCGAGAGACCCGCAGCGTGTATAAGGACAGGAATAAGATGAGAAAACAAAAAGACGGGGGAAAAACTCAAGCGGCCGGCGAGCGCTGCCAGCGAATCGCCGTCGTGTGGGTGCTCGTGAGCGTCGACGCTTGGCAAAGGGTCTCCCTCGTCGACGGCGCGGGTGCCGCCGGTCTAGGTCGCGCCAGTCACGACCCGCTGCGGTCGCGAGCCAAAGACCGGCGCCCTTGCCGCCAACTGTCTGCGCTGACGCCCGGAAAGTGATCGGCGGAATTGAGAAGCAGCGAACAGCCGCTTTAAAAATTGGCTTCGTATGTGCTTGCTCTGGTGCAAATGTCGTCGAAAGACGATGGTCGTCGGCCGCCCCTCCAACGTAACACGCTCTCCCTCTTCCCCCTCCCTCTCACGCTGTCCCCCTCCCGTCTCGGTTCTTCCGTGATAAACGCCGCGGGGGTTTGCTCAATTCAAACTTCCCGCGATTCGCACGGCTGTCGCGCCATCTGTTGGGGCCTTTTGTTACTGTTGCGCTTAGCGCTCAAGTCACGAGCTCAAGGCTCAAGCGCGAGCCCTTTTTGTATCTTGTGGTTCAAACACTATTTTTAACGTGTTCTTTTTCTTCACTCTCGCGAAAAGTACGCCCAGGCCTATTTTTAATTAAAGGAACACTGCCGGTATAAGTTATGTATTTATGTTTTGTTTCAAATATCTATAATGTTCTCTTTTTGCGGAACAATGTTGGCAATCATGAAGTGTGCTTACAGATGTAGTACCTCGGAGATGTCTTGTCTATATAACGGTCTCGTTCAAGAATTCTTTTAACTTTTGGCCAGGCTCATGATTCGACAGACAGACAGACAGACAGACAGACAGACAGACAGACAGACAGACAGACAGACAGACAGACAGACAGACAGACAGACAGTAAACTTTATTCTGCAAAAAAGCGCACGTAGTCAGACGTTTCAGACCTGTCAGATAAACTTTATTCTGCACAGCAGTAGTTCCTTTCTGGATGCTACACGTGGCAGATGACTATGGAAGTACTCGCGTTTAAGCAACCCAAGAAAGACTTTAAAGGGTTGGAGACAGTGTACGCTTTCGACTCAACGAAGAAACCCATCCGTCCATACGTAAGGCCGGATGCGTCACTTTCGCCGTACGCGAAAATGCTACTAACGAAGGGCACTGGGGACTTCATACATTCATATCAGACTCCTTAAACTAAATTGCGACAGAAATGCCTTTCCAAAAATGCATTTGTGTGTTGTAGGGAAAGCCACTTTAAAGGTGTTCGGTGTATCACCCTTTAGAGGCATAAATGAGTTCTTATAAAAGTATTAGGGCCTTCACTTTAGGGCCTTCACGCCTTAAAATCAGGCTGTTTACACTGTTTCTTAACTGTGTCTTTCCGGAAATGCATTCGTGTATAATAGAGAAACCCACTTTCAGGAGGCGCGGTGCGCAGTGCTAAAGGATACATGGGCTCCTAAAGAGGTATTTAATAAAAAAGCCCCAGGCCCCTCATAATTTAGTATAAAACTGGTGATATTACCCCTTAAAAAATTGTGTATTGCAGTGAAGAAGACTTTAAAAGAATTTGGTGAATTTCAGGGCGGTGTATGCTTGCTTACCCGTTATCTGGAAATTCCCATTGAGGAGTTTCCGTAATTTTTTATGTACAATAGTGGTTGTCCGGCGCTAACGGTCACATGCATTTATGGCATCCGCCTGTCAGGAAAAGCTTGCCATGCTATACACACTCTGCTGTTGTCTCAAAAACGTAAGCTTGGCCACGGGTCCTCAATGTTCTTACAAAATATATGAACAAAAAGGGCGAGCCAACAGTACTTCTTAGTCCTTCTTAGGTCTCCTTCTTCCCTCCTAATTTTCTTAAAGCAAAACCACTGTGCTTACAACGGCGCCACACTACAGCAGTCCATGACCTAGTACAAGGAAAGGGAAAGAACAGAGGAGAGATGAGTGCGCGACCTTGCGGGCCCCCCTTCATACCTCGCGCAACCGCTCCATTTCCCGTATCAATGTGCGATCTCTAACGTGCCTGTCACAACTACTCTGGTTAGCCTCACCTTGAGTTATAAAGCCTCTATCCTTATTTTTCTATACTAGGAGGATGACTAAGCATTACAAGAGATAGACGGAGATATTGAAGATGCGATTTTCGCGTTTATTTTAGCAAAAAAAAAAATGCCCATTGCTCGTGCTGGTTGCCTAGTTGATACGTTACTAGTCGTGCTTCTGAGTTGTTATTCTTTCTTGGCAACAGTCATGCAACATGGTGCAGCTCGTATATCAGGTGCAGCCTTATCGTGTCAAACACAACTTTTTTATTGTTTTTTTTCCACACAACCATTACTTCAGTTGTCCATACGATTCACTCAAATTTGTCGTTCCTTTTCAACTTGTATCGTCTTCCGATTCCCCCTTTAGCCTTGGCGATTGCGATTGTACTTCGTTGCGCGAGTTTGGTACCCTCGTCCACACTAACGATAATAGGATGCTTGGACAACTCAGAAGAAGCAACCTTTCTCAGAAAAATAACTTCTTTGGAATATTGCAGCCGTTCTTAAACCTTCTCTACGTCTTGCGCCCATATGTACAAAGAAGCAGCAGGATCACCGCGTCGGAAATAGAGTGTCAGCTTAAGTCCGGATCACCTCCTCTGTTTACTTTTATCCGTAGACGAAGTACGCCTCACCAGCCAAACGTGTTTGTTCCCAAAACAGGGTTCCTCCAAGCTATAGCCTACAAATCACCGGCGATTTCATCGGCCATCGAGCCGAGCACTACACCATCTGGCGAAAGAGGTGTAAAACATTTAGTATTACCCTCTCCAAGTTCGTTCGTTTCCAAGTTCGTTTAATTTGAGTTATCGACCCCCTCGTACTGACTTCTGCATGGGTTCCTCAGCATTTAACAGCACTGCAAGCGAATTAATGTACTAAGTCGCACTTCGCGTTCTTCTACATAATTTCAAGCCCTCTTTGACTTTCACACGAACAAAATAATGCCAAATCTTGTCACAAGGAGGTGAAATTAAATGGACCCTGCAAAACTTTTTTCAACTTTGTTAAAAATCCTAAATGCTTGCAGAATGTAGTCACCCAACACACCCTGTACTCAGATTAGGGGGTCGCAAAATACCCCAGCCAGGAATTACTGCTCTATGCCCACCAGATAACTTGGAAACTCGCTCAAAAGATTTTTCTCTCTTTCCCGGTCGTGACGTTCTTCCACGGCCCGAATTACGTCACCGAGGCCATCTAGCGGCTGCTGGCCGGTTTTCCTTCAGTTGCAGCAATGAGCGCTTTTCGATAGCAACTTTAAAAATAAAGCCACAAAAACAAAGCAGAAACGGAAGGCGTATCTGGTGCGACGAGCAAATCACGCACTGCCGCTCCGTGCTGGCGATAACTATAGCTTTCGCATTCGCTCCAGATGCGAATGAAAGAGTGAAATCGTTCATTGAGAGTGTTTCAGGGTCCCTTTAAACCAAAGAAACGTGCCTTGGACGAGTTTGTAAATGTTTATCTTTATAGATCAGCGAAAAAAAATTGAGGGACGAAAGTATGAGAAACGGACAGGAAAGCGCCTAGGACAAGGACAACGCTAGAACGGACACCTCCTTTTGTGTCCCACTTTTTTTGCACTGATTATTAAAGCCGAAATTAAGCACAAAGGCACCCAGCACGCAAGTCAAGCGCTATGTACGTCACTATACACGACACTTCCGTTCCCGCGCTAACGGTTTCGCGTAGCCCCCGTACCCACGCTGCATTCGCGTGCCACGGTGTTTCTGGGCGTGCCACGCAGCCGAAACCGCCTGCAGGGCAGTCGGCATGCAATCTCGTAAAATTAGCGCCGCTGGAGCCGTCGTGCACGTTGTATACATATGTACCGTAGGGGCAACGGGACACGCCTTGCGTTCTGCACTGAACACTGTCGTCGTGGCGGCGCCACAGAAAAAAAACGCCTGCTAGCATGGCAAAAGGCCTGCGAACAGCGCCAGTGGTCGGGTGTACAATAGCGCTACTTAAAGCTGTTCTCGGTGCGCGAGGTCACGACCAGGTCACCACGTCGACATCTAAGTTGTTAATCATTCAGCGCAATGACAAACAGGGTTGGAGGTAGTGTAGGGGCTTTGCGTTTATCTGGAAGGCGTTCCGCATAGCGACAGACGACGACAGTGTCGCGGTGGCCCCGTCGCGACGAGATAGGCATCGCTTTTGGCCGCCGAGGTCCCTGGAGGACAATTTCCCTGCTCCCGGCACGGCGGCGACGCTTGTGGGGCGAGAATACGCGTAACACTGTGGGTGCGGCGAATGGAATGCGTGTGAGGTGCCGAACGAGATGAATTATGAGTGTAATTGCTCGCTAATTGGTTGCGGCTTAATTGACACGTGTCGGCACGCCGAAAGGCGAGCCGCGGGTTCCCCTGGTCAGTGGTGTGAGGGCGTTGCTTTTACACGCGGAAGAATCAGCGTTTCGTTCTTTCTTTTCTGCTGGGAAAGCACTAGTGCCCTACCTCGGACGATTTCGCGGGAACGGGACGGTTGAGGCGTCATTCGTGAAGCCTCCCGCATTTTCCCTGTTTGTAATCCGCGTGCGCAAACTTTGATGCGCAGCAGAGGTAAAGAGCGACGCGGGTGGCCGACTGCCCATGTTAGGCCTAACGTGACGCTTTGAGATATAACGGCGTTAGTCGGCACCGGCCGAACGACGTCAGAGTAAGGATGATGTTGTTTGGCACGTCGTAAGGCTCACCTAGTGCAAGGCCTAAGCATAAGACGTTAGGCCTAACGCCAGCCTTTGAGGTCGAACGTCGTTTAAACGGCCCGCATTGGAGAAAGTCTGCCATCAATCAAAGCAAGCGTTAGCCCTAAGCGAAACGTTAGGCCTAAGCTTCGGAGCATACCTGGCAGTTGCTGCAGTTATTCCAGCAAAGTCAAACGTGACCAGAGAGTATGGATAATTGCGGGGTTAACGCGCCGAATCGACACCTGGGCTAGGAGGCGCGCCGTAGTGGAGGGCTCTGAATTACCGTAGGCCACCTGGGGATCTCTAACTTGCGCTGAAATCTCGTACGTGCTCAGAGAGTGGCAGATACCCCATGTGGCATAGGGCGAACGCTTTTTTTTTTTACTGCGCCATTTTGCCACAGGGCATCAAATGAATGGAAAGATGCATACTCAAGTTTACATGTAGGTATACTGCCAGAGAAACTGAAAAGGTGAACAAGAAACTTAGCCCAGCTTCGCTCACTAAACGCCGCGAACGCTGATGTTGACGGCGAAGCTGCCTGGCGTTCCCTAATCGCAAGGCTAAGCTTCATTGAAGTTCTCAAAGACAGCAGATCGATTCCCGTTCGCGTCAATTCAATTTCGCCGTGTTCCATCCACTGCTCGCGCCATCTACAGGAACCTTTTGTTACTTTTGAATTTGGAACACTACCCCAAGGGGGGCCGCATCGGCTTTTTGTTTTTTCAAGGCGTATTGTTTATGTGCTACCGCCAGAAATCAAGCAGCCATGTACTTTTAATCAGAAGGAAACAATGCGAATACCACTTATGTATTGATTGACGTCTTGCCCTCAAACATGCTGAATGTTTTCTTTTCGCTCAACACTGTTGGCAAACATATACACTGCTACAAGATTTAGTAGTTTAGAAAGGCTTATCCTGTATAAACGTCTCAGTCAAGCATTCATTTAACTTGCTGCATGTGGGCTTGGAGCATGCTCTTCGTCCTCGTTAGGCTATACCGTCTCCACATCACTCGCGACAACGTTACCACACTTCGTCCAATGAAAGCATCGACCAACAACGGCTACGGGGTTAAAAGTGACGGGATGCAGGCGGCTTCGTGCACTGGAGAATACTGTATGGGCCAGTCTCAGAAAGGAAGTCCAACAGCTGCTTGTAGGGAGGATTATGCGTCCACCGATGAATATCGGGAGGACGGCCTGGGCGATGCCCTTTGGCTACCGTGTGTCGCGTTCGGGCTGGTTGGAGTCCAGGACATGTCGCGAGGAGGTGGTCCAATGTCGCTTCCGCAGCGGAAGCAGGGCAGTAAGCGAAGCATCATACGCACCTAGTGGAGCTATTCAAGACAGTCTCACAAACCACCAATAAGTTACGTGCTATTCTAGAATACACCGTCATTGAAGACTCGCGAAAAAATGTCTATGCGCAAGGAATCTCTTGAGCTAGAGGCGAAGACATTTTCTTCCTTCCTCTGATGAACCAGGTGCCCATGGGAGAGTCTTTTTGCATGTAGTTCCGCAGCATCACGCTGTTTTGAGTGAACTGAAATTAAAAAAAAAAAAAAGACTCTGGGTAGATTAGGCCAAGCTACGTTTTGTTAGGTTTAGCTTAGTTTCAGGATGGGTTTAGGTTAAGTAAATCAGGTTTAGATAGGTTAGGTGAGAATAAATTACGTTGTAACAGCCCTTAAGCGTGCGTGGTGCGGCGAAACAACCTGCAAGCAGACTCCCTCGGTATATATACCTTTGCTGTTTGTGTTGACGAATGATTACCTGGTCTTATAGCGGAATTTCCGTAGCTACGTTCAGGGTGCCAATAACAACATCACAAACGGGCTTTTAGGGGCGAAGCCCCTGATGGGCTCGGGCTGTTGGCGTCTCATGTCGTCGTCGTCGTAACCGTCGTCTCATGTAGTCATGGTACTAAAACACCGGGACACTCGTTTACGCCTCGCGCTAGAACGTAATGCGTACTAAAGAAACACCGGGACACTCGTTTAGGCATCGCGCTGGAACGCTTCGTGCTACAAAGGCACCAGACATTTACAGCAAAGCTGTATACGCATCTCCGTTGGCAAAAACGCCAAGGCGCCAAGAATACAAGTATGCAGCATGGCCCTCCCCAGGACGTTATGGAGGTTTCGTTTTTAAAAAAAGATACGTTCATCTAGCTTTCAGAGTTTTTGCTTATCTATTTCAAAATCACTTTGTTATTATTGCATCTCCCAACACTATATTTATTTATTTATTTATTCACAATACCCCTAAAGGCCCTGTAATTGCATAGGGGGGGGGGGGTTACATTTGCACATATATTATAAGTAACCAAGAAATCGTACCTTCTATTTAACGAACGTAATGAACTACGTCTATCCCGTTTAAACGAGTGAGTAAATCATCAAATACACCAATAAGTCCGAAATTCTGTTCGCTAAACTCGCATTATGTTATTTTTCCTGATGGTGAATTCTTCTTTATTTTCATAATTCAGCTATCTGGCCTTCTTTTAAAGCCAGTAAACACGATATCTGAACGGCGCAGTTGGTATCCCATTCGTGAAGCCTGACTATGATTCCCGAAACAGATTGCCTTGTTGCGTGGTTTGAAAACTTCGATTTCTTTCGAACAACCACAGAAGCCGCATATCCAACGCCTAAATTATTGGCAAAAGTGTGCGCGGAAATACTCGTCATTTAGATTATTGACCGCTGGATAGCACATGCAGAAAGATGTGCTAAGCGTGGTAGAGACGCGACGTGGATGTTTTGTCAGCGATAGGGCGAAGTAATGTTCCTGGCGTAGCATCGAGCCCACTTAACGTGATCCATAGTGTTCCCCTGGATGCGGAGCACTCAGTCTAGGGCACAAGTCACTCTGGGCTCATCTCATAAAGAGCGCACCGGTTGGCACTCATCATACCCTACATGACAAAGCTTCGCTTTAGGATTGGTTCGGTTTGCTTTGTCACCCCGAACAGATTAGCCGTCGGTTTACTGATTCATCTTCACAACAGCCGAATAGGTCACTCACTTCAGCAACGAAGACTATTGTCCTAGTACGCCCAAAATTGTTCACATTTAAAACCACCGAGCGAAGCAAATACTCAATTGCAAACGCGGTTATTCAGAGGCACTCGCTGTTACGTTCAGCTCAAGTCAGCCATGCTGTAACTGTGTGTAAGATGGCTTATTAAGGGCGTCTGAATGGCGTACGGGAAAACGCATCCTCCCTCTCTCTATTTTTTTCTTTCGACGGTTTGTAACGTCCTTGCAAGAAGAAGGGAAAGCTATGTAGCCTTCACGAACGTACACAGTCTTTACCGCGCGCTCCCGACACGAAAAACAAAACGCCGCCCAGTCGCGAAGGCAAGTAACGAAGCGGACAGCAACAACAACAACCACAACAACAACAACGCCCAGAGAAAACGATTGCAGCGCTGAAAGGAAGGACGTCTGGAGAGGGGGCGTGGGGGGGGGGGGGGGGGGGGGACGGAGGGGGAGTGTGCTGACTGCATTGTTTCCAATGCCACCTCATCCTTGTCACACTGACCCATTCACGCCGGCTGCGCGGCCAGAGGGCGGCTCGCAGCGCGCGTGCTCGGTCAAACCTTCTTCTTCGCTATCTGGGTTAATTGCCGCCTCGTGCAGGGAAGCGTCGCCTCTGATGTGAGAGCAGGCCTCGATACGGCCGCGCCGCCGAGGGTGCTCGCTTTTATATCGCTCGTAGGATGTTCCGCACACGGACAATCTTCGAGGAGGCTCCGTCGTTGGGGGAGGGTGACAGCCGAAATGTTTCCAGCTGATGGAACTGGCCCGAGGGCCTGCTTTTCGCGTAGGTGAGCGCGCGTAGCTAGGGTTTGCGAAACGCTTCCGCGATAGACGGCTTGAAAGCGTCCTTTCGCTCGTGCGTGCCTTTCTCGAACAAGACTTCGGTTTCATTGGAGCGGACACGGCGACGCCGTGGTATTGGGACCCAGGCGGTAACAAGGTGACAGCGGCACCGAGACGATGACTAGGGCTCGAGTTGTCCCACACCTTCAACGTGAACTAACGGAATTCCATTTTAAGAATATACTCGTATGTAACGAAGAAGTTCATGTCCACATGTAAAAACTAAGCAGGGAGGTTAATTTCCTGAGTGAACAAAATTCTCGATTAAGCGAAACAATATTTAGCTTCGAGTCAAAATTCGACAGATTCGTGTTGAAATCGCAGATGGTCTCGTATTGCAAGCTAAAGGCACGCTACGAGAAACGATGCACCGGAGCATCATATTCCTCTGTCACTTTCGACTTAAATTCTAACCTAAAATTACCTGTGGTTTGCTAGTAAAACTAAACGAATAGGTCGAAGGCAGAAAGCCTGATGAGGGCCCTATCAAGGCAAGGGTCTGGAAGACCACGTGAAAAAGGGAACATGAAGCTTAACTGATTGGTCCGAGAGTGCCCTGTTGGTTTGTTCCAAGCAGCACTATTTTGCAAGCTTAAAAAGTACCCTGCAACATAATTTGTTTTCTAAGTCTGAAATGCTTTCGGGACGAAGTCAACGAGCGCATACTTCTAATGTAGGCCACGGAGAATATCAGCCCAGTATTACTGCTCTGCGTATCGGCTAACTTAGGCTATATTCAGATAGTGATCTATGGACGTAAAAATACGGCATGTCAGGCAGTTCACTTGACTGAGATGAGAAATGACGTCGTTCTTTAAAGTTATTACGACAAGATTGAAAAAGCGCTACTACTTAGACACGAATACAAATGACAAGACACACAGGACGAAACGCACTAGCAACTGAATTTTATTTTGAAAATTCGAATACATATACAAATAACAAGAACATGAACCTGCGTCATCACCAAAACGTTGATAGCATCGATGCATATGGAAAATACACGTGAACGAAGAAAATATATCTACAGAAAGCAGCGAGTTCTCACCAGACAATCACGCTGGCACGTGTAGTGGAAACTAGGAAACCCAACCAAACCCCCTCCAAAAAAGCAAACTCGATATCGGATATGTGTACAGATGGCTGGCTGACACCAGAAGTTCCTCCCTTTTTAATGCGAAGGGCTTCCATGATCTCCCTTGTGGATCGCTTTGCGTGCTTATCGTGTCATCTAGTTTTGGTTTACACTTTTTTGTGCACTGTTTGCAGTGCATAGCTCGATTAGAGTACCCCTTTCAAAGAACTTTGATGTTCGCGGAGGAGAACGTTGAGGCAACGACCCGTCTGGCCAACATACTCCTTCCCACATGCGATTGGAATTCTGTAGATAACAATCTTTTCTGCACTCAACAAACTTTGTGCCATATTTAATGCCACATCCGTCTTTCTTTGCGCCTTCGTTTTCTATCGCCCTTTGCACTGCTGGGCAAATTTTTGCCAACTTGTTTTTTGCCGACATCCCCACACGCACTCCATATCGTGACGCCACTTCCTTTATTCGATGTGAAGTGTTATGTAAGTACGGTATGACTGGTATCTTGTCAGGCCCCTTTCCTTCGTTTTCTGCATCTTGAGTCCCGCCGTCTGCTTTTCTTATTTCCCGCCTTTTCTTCTCACACGCCAGAAGGACATACTCATCCGGATAAGCGGCCGCCCTTAGGCGGTCTATCTGAGCGGCTACGCTTTGCTCGATCAAACATTTGCACGATGTCGTCACGGCCGGTTTGATGCAGGAAGTAAACCAAAACTAGATGACACGGCCGTCGTCGATAAGCACGCAAAGCGATCCACAAAGGAGATCATGGAAGCTTTTCGCATTAGGAGGGGAGGAACTCCTTGTGTCAGCCAGCCATCTGTACACTTATCTGATATCGAGTTCGCGTTTTTGGAGGGGGTTTGATTGCGTTTTCTAGTTTCCACTACACGTGCCAGCGTGATTTTTTGGTGATTACTCGCTGCTTTCTGCATAGCCATTTCCTTCGTTCGCATGTATTTCCCAAATGTATCGATACTATCAACGTTTTGGTGATGACGCAGATTCGTTTTCTTGTTCCTTGTATTTATGTTCGTATTTTCAAAATAAAATTTAGTTGCTAGTGCGCTTCGTCCTGCGTGTCTCTTCAGTCGTCTTCGTGTCTAAGTAGCGCTTTTTCAATCATGGACGTATACCAGCAAGCCCAACTGGCAGCTATTCTAAGTTTCATTACGACAGTTGCGGCAATAGGCGGAACCCGGCCTTAAAGGCCAACTGAACTCAAATTTTTCTTTGTCTAAATTTGATAGTCTATGCTCTTAAAATCACCATGGCGAAATCCTAAGCTTCGTAAGCACAGATACCGTCGTTCAAAGTAGCTCCGTGCAGACGACGTTTGCCCCTGGCGGAGAGTAGCCGAAACAAGTTCCGAGCGGCCTGTGACGGAGGTTGGGGAACCTGTCCCGTGAAGATCGCGCTTCTCTCCGGCGACTTGCACGGCGCTCCGCTGGGCGCAGGTTTGCCCACTAACCGCGCTGTGTCGCCGTCGCCATCGTATGTTCAAAACTAACCACATATGTAGCAAAATCCTCCTTTTTTTCAGTGCAATAAATGAGATTAGAAGTCTACACACTATTCACGCGCTTGCGAACGTTCCGGAGTTACCAAATTTTTTTTTACTTGAAAAGGATATTTCTGCTAAAAAAATAGCGCGACACGCACACTTGGCTTACATTTGTCATTACTGTTGCATCTATCACAGGAAAAAAGTTTTTTTTTTTATAACTTCTTGACCCCATGCACTCCCGCGTTCAATATTTGCAATTTTTGGGCTGGGCCAACGCCACCTCCATCCCTTAGACTTGTCCAAAATTTTGCCACCTAACTATAGTTGTTGTGCACGCGTGTATAGGAATTTCTGCGAGTTTTGCCTCACTCACTAAGTGAACCAAAATCGCCCTTGCTCGTGGTAACAAACACATCCCCATAAATATCGGCCATCGTCTTCGCGAAGTGCGAAAACTAACGAAACTGCTTCTCTCCTAAACAAACTTGATATTTTTTTTCAATTCCCAAAATGAAGTATTTACTTTTGTAGTGCGCTAGATTTAGTTTACTCGGAAGTAAAATGTTTTCAACAGCACATGCCTGTGGTGAAAGTAGAAAACAGCGGCAGATAGGTAACTTTTTTCGTGTTTTAGGGCATCATTCAGCTGTGGAAGCTAGCTTATAGTTCAGATCCCTTCTATATTTCGATTTTCTACGTGCAGCAAGGCGAAAAATCTTGGGCTGATATTCACGAAGCTGTTTACAAGTAATGTATAGTAAAAATAGTGATTGATCTCCGCCCGCATGCGGCTGGTTCCCTTCAAAGAGAGCGATGTAATAGCCGAGACGCCGGCTAACCACAGCTGCTTTTCGATATCGTACGAGCAAGTAGTTTTGTAAACAACGGCCCGCTTTTTTACTCACAATGCCAAGGATTGTTATAACGGCAGTTATTCTGATGGAAAAATAACTTTCGAGCGGTCTACCTCATTTCGATTGATAGCAACGCAATGTCGCAATTGCGCCTAACTCCATTATCCTGGGCAAACATAAGTGGGAGTTCGTCTATGTAAATAACAGTGCGAAACGCGACGCTACCACGCGCATTTGCAGGCGGCTCTGAGCGGTTGCCGGTTCTATCGCGACCGCTTCCGTTCCATCACGTACGTCACGTCCGGCCGCCGGTAATGGCCGCCTTTTCTATTCAGTTTCGGTTCCGAAAAAGCCAATGTCGTGAACCGTTTGCGTCGCTCGCGTTCATGTTTGAAAACGGAGTATTTTGCATTTCGCACTCTTTTTGTGCGTACTATTAGGTGACATTATTTCTATACGTTGTTGAAAATTTGAGTGCAGTTGGCCTTTAAGCGCCTGTTCAAAAAAGTTTTCTCAATTTCCCAGTCTTCGCGTTCTATAAGGGCTAGAATGACGTCATTCAAGCCGTGTCGCTGCTATTGGCCGACTTTCTTCCCGTTGCATTCGAGAGCCATTATTAAAATCGCGTCAAAAGCAAGGCAGAAGTTTGAGGACGTATTATCGGCTGCGACGAGCAAACGACGCAGTGGCGCTCTGTGCTGGTGATAACTTACAGCCTTCGCACTGCTTCCAGGCACGAAGGAAAGAGTGATATTATTTATCACCAGCGTTGCAGGGCCCCTTTAATCTAGTTTCAAAAGAAAGCCAACTAGGGAGCCCTGCTCAGCCGAGATACTAGTTTTAATCTCTGCACGAACAAAGCGCTAGAAAAAAGGCGCGGGACAATCAAACTACGACGTCAGTAACATATATGTTTAATAGTTTCTCATTTTTTTTAGAAGTATTAAAAAAAGCGGGCCATGCAGTCTAAACTGAACTTGGCAGTTAATGCACACGGAAATGAAAAGTTCGCTGATTGCAAAAATTTCTGTTCGAACAAACACACGACGCCGTGTAGTTACTTTGTTAAAAGCGGCTCTTACTGTTGGCAGTGCTTGAGCGGGAATAAAAGTTAATTTTCCAGGAACGCGCACCGATTAAAAGTGAAAAATGGGACCCCCGTCCAGATCAGACCGGATTTCGCAAGATATGTCTGAGGCGCAGTGCCGGAGAAACTGAAACTTCCAAGAACGGAGGGGGAAACCGGTCTGTACGCTGTTAGCACAGCAGCCAGTTCGCAAACATGAGGATAGACTATGCCTCAGCTCCGGTTGGCAAACAAGGTGCTGGCAGTTAAATCTCGTTACTCGGATTACGCAACGACCTTTGCGCTGGTTTCGTGTTCCGGGCAGTGTAAAGAAGGCGGCCACTTCGTCTGGCGGAAACCTTAATAGCAGCCATGAAGAGAAAACACAAGTTTGGTTCATTCAAAAGATTGCCTCGTTAGAATCATACTGACACCACTATTAACGTAACTTCGTTTAAATAAGCTACATAATTAGGAAGAAAGGGAATGGCCATGCGACCCACTAGCTTATTTCCCGCAACAGAACCTATGATGTCATACCAGACAGCTCTGCAATTGGCGGAGGGCGGCTAAAGCAAACGCAAATTAGGCAGACCTTATAAGCTAGCCGAAGGAGCTATTTCGCTTAAGTTTAGGGCAAATTGCTTATTAAAGCCCTCAGAATGGTGCGACAAACAGTGGAAGTTACGAAAGCACACGTACGATAGATCGCCGTCGATAGACGTCGACAGATCCGCCGCAAAGTGGCTGGAAAGTCTGTGCTACCTAATATGTTTTCACAGCAAAGCTGCTTAGCGCATCATTATTTTGCGTCCGCTCAGTTAAGAAAACCAAGAAAATTCCGAGCGCACATGAGCGCGTGCCTCGCGGCGACCGCCCAGCGTCCCTGGCACGCATTTGTCAAGTCAAACAAACCCACTCAGGGAGATGGACCGAGATTGCCCCTAAAAAGACTACAGTGTTCGCCGTAATCGTGGCAACACACTCTCGGAGCGAGCAAGACACGTCATAGCGTATGCCCCTTCAAGATGACGTCCAATGATTATCACTTCAAAAAAATCACGGGAACTGCTCACGCCATGTTCAAAATGTTCCCAGTGACGCCCTACTTGCGCCGCGCGGAGAAACATCGGGCTACGGTGATAAGGCACAGCGGCAACTTCCGGTGCCGCTCTTAAGTTGTCAGGGAGTATAGCGCTCGTGTGTGCGTGCCTCGCGACGATCGCCCAGCGTCCCCGGCGCACGTCTGTCAAGCCAAGCATGCACACCTAGGGAGATTGGCCACGATTGGCAAAAAACAAAAAACAAAAGCCTCCAGCGTTCGCCGCAACCGTGCCAACACTTGGTAAGAGCGAGAAAGACACGTCATAGCGTACGCCCCTCCAAGGTGGTGTCCAATGATTATCACTTCCAAAAAAAATGAAAGAAGCTCACACTTATAGCAGCAGTGATGAAATAAAGGTAGTTGCGGCAGCGAAAAAGAAGCAAATCGGCTGCAATCGTGGACTTAAACCTTCGTGATGGTAGTGAAGGTCGCGTACAGCTTCGCTGCCTTCAAGTCTTACGCGTTAGTCTGAGCTTCCTGCATTTTTTTTTTGGTTAAACATCCCGGGTATTTTTATTAAGCTTGCGATGAAATTGGTATCGTTGTTATTGGAACAAAGGGGTCTTTTTAATAAACCAAACTTAAATTTCGTCTATTATCGGAATTTTTTTTCGGCACGCGAATGGAAATCTCAATCAACGCTACGTGATATAAAGCTCTCTGAAACCGCGTTCAAGCGAGATAGAGATGATTGACTGAAGTGAACTACCCATTGTGTCCTTCAGTGCAACAGCCCCGATGTTTCAGGATTTAGGACGGTAAGGAACCCAGCTTCCTAGGATATAACTAAACTCCCTTCTCATCCGCCGATCCCAGCGGACATAAAAAAAGGTATCAAGAACAACAAGAAACCCAATTTAACGTTTGGTATATTACTCGCTGAACAGAAAAAAATACGCGACGATCCCACCCTGTGAAGGTGGTCTGAAAGCGAAGCTGTAAACGAAACCCACAATGATTACCCATGCGACGTCACTTGAATTCACACACGTGGCTCTACAAAGAGTGAAACCAGAGACATTAAAAAGCCTTAACCACACCCTTTATTACCTCAAAGAGATTTTCTTTGCTAAGGATAAATCAATGCATGATTCATGAACGGCGGTTGGTTGAGTTGCATTCGGGAAGCACATGAGTGGAAACTCTTTTTGTTATAAAATTGAAGGAAGCTCAAACCCGGTGTTAGACGATCTCACTTCCCCTCCATCTCTGCCGCCGCCGACGGAGGCGACGCGATCGGCGGAAGAGACGGAAGAGAAGTGAGATGTCATGCGTTGCTGTGCGCTTCCTTAAATTTTTATAACTCCTAGCGCATGCCCAAGGCGCGCACACGGCCGCTACACGTGCCGTGGGCGGAGCGCGCAGCGGCGCGAGAGGCCGCGTGACGCTATCACGTGGCATTCAGCGAGAACGCAGAGGGTAAACCCAGATATTTTCTCGGTGAGTGCACCGTTTGTCTCCCCCGTCTCCGCCTGGGCTCGTAGATCAATCGGTAAGACAAGGGGCTAACGTTAAGTTTTTCTGTTTGCTCCAGGTTCGATTCCTGGCGGTGCCAATAACGTCTTCTATTTGTTAGCGGGAGTTTTCTTTTTACACCAACGGTCGCGACAGAATCCTTGAGGGGTAAGAGTAAAAAGCTTCGCTTTAAAAAAGGCAGACTGCTCATGTCAGACGGATAGGCTAGGCTGTCGCCTGGTATGTCAGTTGATTAAGTACAGATGGACACATCCAGATATGTTCACTTTGCAGCAAAAGAAATTCTCCTCAGGCTGCAGATTTTACCCGAGAATGAGCCGAAAGCGCTTCCTCGGAGTAATTTATCTGTTTAGTATTTAACATTTAAGGCCGCCCGGAGCTACCGATCTACTGAACTGCTGTTTGTCGTTGAACTGAGGGTTAGTGCGTTTGTAACGACATGCAAATGAAGCTGCAGAAAGCTTCTATTTCTTGTTTCCCTTTTCAATAACACGGAAGTGGCACGTCCATCCATGATACGTGTGCAAGTTCAGGGCTTATCGCGCAGACAGTAGAGGATCAACACCAGTGCATACAGAATTGCCACCATCGCACGAAAGAAGCGGGCGCTGTTATCGCACCGGAAAAACGGATAAGCGGCCCCTGAATGCGTGTTTTCGTTCGCAACGCAACTTCGCAGTGACGACGAGCTTAAGCCCGTCATGTAGCGCCGTGGTGCCGACTGTGGAAAACATTTCAGTGTCCCCCCGGCTAATCGCGCAAAAAGGACACCGTACACGCATGGTTGGAGTCGACGGCTGACAATCCGATTCGATTCCGTTGCCTCTCCTTACCCTCACCCAAGCCCTCCTACCCTCCCCTTCCACCCCCGTAACCTCCCCAACCACCGGGGACGCCCGATCGGAATGCGCTGTCACGCCGCACTCAAATCTGGCGATGGCTTCCGTGCTCACGTTGCCAGCCGCAGTGCGAACGTCCATACCCCACCAGAGCGTGTACGCGGAGTGTTCTCCTAATTCTACTGCGCAGAACTAACGGTGACCCCTCGCGTGTCGTCCCTGCGCAAAGCACGTGTCTGTGGCGTAAAAATAGTAGCGCATTGTGTACAGCGCGGCTGCTCGAGGAAGATAAGCGTGCCTTGTCTTGAAACGAGACTTTCGGTTGCATCGTGTCTACCCGCCGCGGTGACTCAGTGGCTGAAGTATGCCTTGTTTTCGTTCCGCGCGGCAAAAACGGCCGCCAAAGGAAGCGGTACTGAAGCAAATTCCTGGAGCAAATTCGGTTCCTTTCGTATAACCAGCTTTTGGGAGAACGGGAGCGTTTCCGTTGGTTGGTTAGCGCTTAGTTGTTTAGATCCGCATTCGCTATGCGTGAAGCGCTTATGGAAACGAGGAGTAAGCAAGCACCAGGACTAAACGCTTATCCTGAAACGTAGCTTTCGCTCGCGGAAAGGGCGAAGACAGCCGGCCGCACCAGCGGAGTCTTGGACTGAAGACCCCGACCCCAAATATGCTCACTTTTACTCTGATTAAAGTTTACTTCCCTCCGCTTTCTCTCTCTCTCTCTCTCTCTCTCTCTCAGAAACAACAAAAAGACGCAGTTTGCACTAGTGGTGCAAGGCCCCTGGCGCACCGTCTAATTTCGTCAGAAACCTGGCTGTTCTATAAACCTTTTCATGCGTTAATCTTTCATAAGATCAGGACATATCCTGGGCTGCGTTGCGCATGCGCAGTTACATGTTCCTGTCGACTGCGCCAATTATAGGGCCGCTAGCACAGCCCACTGATAAAATGGCTGCTTCTAGAACGAAGAAGTTGAAAAGGTCTATACCTCTAATGAATTTCCGAACTTGCCGCTGAAGAGCCTCCATGACTGGCAGACCTGAATCGTTTTTCAGCAGAGAGAGAGAGAGAGAGAGAGAGAGAGAGAGAGAGAGAGAGAGAGAGAGAGAGAGAGAGAGAGAAGCAAACGGAAAGGCCGAGAGGTTATCCAGGCTTACAACCCGGATTGCTACTCGACATTGGGGAATGGTTGTGCAAGAGATGAAAGAGAAGGTAGGCAAAAAAGAGGGTAAAGGAGCGGGGCCGCGCACACACTTTGGCTCCTTTGCGGGCAATATAGTCTTTCGGCTAAGCCTCTTTCCTTCATAAAACGCAAAAGGGCTTTTGTTGCCTACTGCGAAGTCGATTGTAGGGCAACCTTTCACATCTCTCCCAAAGTGGATCGCGTTATCACGCGCTATAGAACCAGCGGCAACCGGCTTCACGAACTCGGAAGTCTGTAACGCGAGCTGTTCTGTGCTCCCCGCTTCGGGCGCGAGCGCACGTGAACTGCCGGGGAGAACAGCACGCGAGAGATCACGTCACGAACGCTTGGCACAGTGTTCTCGAAGGTCGAGCTGACCGACCCCTTGAGCTCCTCACGAGGCGCACGCTCACGTGTGCTTGGTATCTTGGTATTTTTTGGCGAGCTCATCACGTGCGCTTGGTATCTTTACTTGGTATTTTTGCGAGCTCCTCGCGTGGCGCACGCTCACGTGCGCTCGGCTGGGCTCTGTTTTCTGGTAACGCTCGACGGCGGAAATAAAAGCTTAAACAGCTCTGCTGTCAAAAAGTTGAGAAGGGTGTTCCAAGGGCTTTTAAGGCACCGAATTGATTGTTGTCGGGCCTGTGCGCTCGAATGCGGCCGCAAGTGTGAGTCTGAGCGGAAAGCGATCCCGCGGATTGACTTCCCTGACGGCAGGCGCTGACGACATCGATCTGTAGGACGTCTCAGGAAAGGAGCGGAGGAGAGATATATACAGACGAAAGCGGCGTGTGTGCCTCGGGAGCTAAGTAGCACTCCGGCAGAGTGGAGAGCCGCGTATACCTACTCAGGTAGCCGACAGCGAGGAATCAGATAGAACCAGGCGAGAGCAAAGAACACAGAGAAAACGGAGAGAGGAAGATGCATTACAAAACTCCGCTCGTCGCAGGACGAGAAGGGGATACTGACATGGCGCGCTACTTGTCCGGGGTGTGGTATGTTAGCGTACACCTGACTCTCACGTGATCCTCTCTGGGTCGCTTTTGTCTCCGGGAGATCGGAATCGGTCAGGCGTGCGTAGGGTGCGAGCGAGATTTCGGGAGCGGCAGCAGCCCCCGTTTGATCGAAGACGGAATAAACGAGCCGAACGTTGAAAGCGGAGACGGGAGTATCCGTACGGCGCGGGTGCGTCGACTCGTACCGGGTTGGCGCTGGCGACTATCGCGCGATCAGTGCGCGGTAAAATCCAAAGTGGGGCGCGAAGCTGGAGTGTTATGATTAGAAAAGTCGATAAGAGTGAAGGGCGAGGTATGCGAGTGGCATGAGGGCTTGCGTAGCACTCCCGTATGTGATTTGCGAATAAGCAAGAACTAAGCGGACTGTTCCGAGGCTTACTTGCCGCGTTAAAACTGTCTCAGAAAACAAAAATACTCTCTACAGAGAACACGGAAACGAAATGAAGACGACGGACATGAAGTTTACGACGGTTTTGACTATGATGATGCTGCTCATGATGTGGTAATACTAATTATTATTATAATTCTTTATTTAGAAAGGGTGACTCAATGTCTATGCAGGGGTGGGGAAGGAATTAAAATGACGCGGTCGAAGAGGGGCATATGACGAAACTCATATGTTCGTAAAGTATGATACGTACAAGGTTTGTGTGTACGCGGTGGGGGGGGTGACGGGTTCGCGCAGAAAATGTCGAAACGGAGACACAGTCGCACACAAACTTCTTTGAAGCCCCGTAATGCTCCCAACGCTGACAGCCCAAAGAAACCGAGACTGTATAAGGAAAAAGAAAACTGGAAAACGCTTAAGTTTGTCCACTGATTGAGGGGTTTAACACGCCGACGCGGCACAGGCGATGAGGCGCGCCGTAGTGGAGGAATCCGGATTAATTTTGACCACCTGGGGATCTTCCACGCGCGCCGAAATCTCGTACGCACAGGCGTTTTTGCTTTTCGTCTCCATCAGAAAAAGCGGCCGCCGCGGCCGGGAATCGAACCCGCGATCCTCATGCTCAGCAGCACAACTGCCTCAGCCACGGAAGCTACCTCGGCGGGTGAAGACGCTTAGGTTACGGATTTAGCGTGGGAAGTGATAGAGTTATCGCGAGCCGTTCGCACCGCATGAAAACGCTTAGGAGCGGTGAAAACTTCCGCTACAAGCTGGCGCGCTAGTTGGGGCAACAAACAGCGCCTTACGATTTGGGGGGTTTCAGCGGGCGCCGCAAAATGGTGCTCCGGGACTTTTCGCTCACGCTAATTTTTTGCTCACGGTCAACGCCGACGACGACGCCTTTTCTTCTGCGACACGGGTTCTTAACGCTATGCGTTAATATAATTTAGCAATCGCGGCTACCCTGAATGTGGGAGCACCGACTGAGTATACAATACCTAAAATCAATTCCGTCCACGAAGTCGTATTCCACGTGAATTAATTGCCGCATCTCTTACTGTCGAGGGGATTTCAACCACAGAAGAATCTTGCAAAATTCGTGTGGGCCGTTTGGTCTATTCAAATTATATACAACCTAAATCCATCATACCGACATGAGATGGGAGAACACCCACTCTAGTCAAAATCCGGGAGACGATGTCAACTATAGAAAAAAAGGGCCCATCTCCCCGCGAGGGGGACTCGAGTAAATGCGTCGCATAGGGGGTGGGTGCATTGCGTTAACGTTTAGTGTTTGGGGAGTTGGTGGTAGTGAATGCGTTGTATCAGCAGCTTCTTGACGTAGTTTGAATGAGTCAAGGATATAAGGCGCGTTCGTGGCCTCCCATTCTGTTTCGGCTTTGTGGCGCAGTGGGTAGAGCACCATGTACCTAGCGTTCCGCCCGCAGGGTCAAGGGATCGAAACCAGGCGCCGGTAAGTATTATTTTTTGTATAGTGTAGGGGGAGGGGTGCGGACCTGGTGTTGAGAGCGAGGAGGGTAGCGTGATGCGGGAGATGAGGAGTGGGGGAGAGGGCGCACCTGGAACGGCTGTTGCGGACGCCGAGGCACGCCAACGCCGGGTGACATCGTGAGTTAAAGAAATGCTCTGCATTTAAAAAAAGATAATACAAGAAATGAGATAGAAAGACGTCTATAAACAATTCCATCCGGACGATAATAAGCTCGTGTCCCGGCGTTATCCAAACGCGAGCGAATTCCGTCCTTACCTTTCGTCCTTTCGTTCCCTTGAACGCCGCACATGTTCCCGTTCTTTCGCTTTCTTCTCCCTACTGGCATTCGCCGTGTTTTGTTTTAGCAATCGGTTGATCGGCAAAAGAATAAAACAAAAAGAAAGGCACGTGTACGAACCGGAGATATCTTAAAAGCAACAAGGCGCGACAGAAAACCTAAACAAACGAAATTAAACCGAGAACCGTGGCATTCCTCGACGTCTAGACGATGCTAAACCAGACAAGCGCCGCTCGGCGCAATCTTTATTACCGGGGAGAGGAGGGGGTGAAAGGGGGAGGTCGTCTGCAAGGCAAGAAATGTGACCGCCTGGGCTGCAACGGAAAGGGGAAAATGGCGATAGGAGAAACTGGGTGTCGCGACGGGGATCCATGTCACCGCGTGTTTGAAAGGCGGACAACCGCGGTGGCGTGTACGCGCTTGCTGATTTGTCGCCGCTCTGTCGCTTCGCGCGGTGGAATTCTCCCCTCTGGCCACCATGCGAAAACGTAGAGACAGCGTGAGCGCTGAAACTGTTCGCGCAGGTGTTTGTTTGCGTGTTATATATATATATAATATATATATATAATATATAGTATTATATAATAATGATAATCAACGCGCTACTCCGGTCCAGTCCAACAGCTCCTGTCCTGCGCTGCTCAAGTCTATTCCTTGCAGGCGAATTTCTTTATTTCGTCCCTCCATCGTGTTAATGTCCTTCCCCTTCTTCTAGATCGTCTTCTTGGTATCCACTATGTTACCCCAATTGTTTACCGGCTGTAGGCTTGTCTCACTACATGGCCAGCACGAGTCCATGTCTTTTTCTTTATTCGAACTATGATTAATTCACTCGAGTTTGTTCCCTGGTCGAAGAAGCTAGTTTCTTTCTTTCTTTCTTTATTTCTTTATTTATACTGCAGACTGAGTACGGTCCATGCGGGAGGAAGGGTTACAGTTCAGGAAAACCCGTTTACATATACAGTGCGGTGCAAAATATATTCGCATTCAGAAGACACTGAAAACCAACTGGCAAGTGCACAAACCTCGAGACAGGCACTGCAATAGGGTGACAAGCTGTTGATTTGGGCAATTACGGGGCGGAGCATTGCAATGAGAAACTGTTTTTTAAAAGAAAAGGACAGTTGTAAATGTTATCCACGCCTACCAAGGGGGATTGGTCAAGGCTCTTAACCATAGATATACGGAGAGAATGGAAAGACAAAGAATAGGACAGAAGAAAAGGACGTATACATAGAAGAACTCAGCAACCTAACTCGCTGACATAACTCGAGGGAGAATTGATGCGCAGGCGTTCTCATGCATCGTCAGATGAAGCTTATGTGCCCGCGAAGTTTGTCTTTCATTCACATTCTGGTGGTCCACCGCATACATCACGCGATATTCCGTTCCGAATTAGGAAAAAGCCCGGCACACTTCCAATGCGATGTAAAACGTTTATTAAACGTGTTAACATGCGCGCCCGCACCTAAGCCATTCTAAAGCTAATCAGAACACACTTATTTACGAAAAGAATGCGTAGAAGTGAGCCAAGGGGACATTTTACAGCAGAAAAAAATATCGCGGGTCTTGGGAAAAATTAGCATTACTGGAGCGAGAACCGGGGCCGTTCCCTCCGAAGCTCGCTACTGAGTCTACTGAGGCGCACTTCTAGTGAACCAGAACAGTCGAGCTGCGGTTGTCTAGAATTCCGTGCTCGTCTTGTATTCCGGAGTACCCTGGTTTGAATCCCAATATGTGCAAAATTTTCCCAACCCAGACCGCGAACCTGGTGACCCGAGCAAGGACAGCCAGCCCAAGCCAAGGAATCCCGCCCTAGGGCTGCATTTCACGGGACGAGGCCCATACACCAGTCTGTGCTCGACAACTAAAATCTCTCTCTCTCTCTCTCTCTCTCTCTCTCTCTCTCTCTCTCTCTCTCTCTCTCTCTCTCTCTCTCTCTCTCTCTCCCCCTCTCTTCTCAGTCTCTCCTCTCGCTTTCTATCTTCTCGGTTCTATCTTTGTGTGTGGAGTGGGTGTGTGTGTGTTCTTATCTGTCTGTCTGTCTTCCCTCTTTCTTTCTTTATCTCTTCCTCTCTCTCTCTCCTCTCTCTTTATTTTTTTCTACCTTTCTCTCTCTCTATTTTTCTTTCGGTTTCCCCTCTCTCTCTTTTTATTTATTACCTTCTTTATTTCCTTCCTTCTTTCTTTATCTCTCTCTCTATATATTCTCTCTCTCTCTTTTATTTCTTCCCTTCTTTCTTTTCTTTCTTTCTTTCTTTCTTTTTTTTTTTTCTCTCTCTCTCTGTCTTTTCCAACTCTATCACTCACTTCGGTGATAGGAGCTTCCCTAAGATATGTGGCGTCATTCCAAGAATTTCTCGACCTATTTTTCGTCGTTCGAGCAGTAGAACGTTTTGCGCGTCATCCGCCAACCATTTTGCGTGCTTGTAGACGTCGCGCAAAAATGGCCGCACGTCAAGAGAAGGGATGAAGACGAGTGCTGTCTTCCAGCAAGGTCGACATCACTAACAAGCCCAACTTCCCACTCTGGTCATTCTGCGTGCCATAGACGCTAAATTTTTCACCATCCTAGTTACCTAGCGCCTTCACATTGAAGGGAGTCTGCAACCCTTCCGATAAACACTTTCACTCTCTCCTTCGCGCCTGGGAAGCACTCCGAAAGCTTATATTTATTTATTTATTTATTTATTTATTTATTTATTTATTTATTTATTTATTTATTTATTTATTTACCTTAAGGGCTTCGAGGGCAGTACATAAGGGGGGTTTCATGCAGTAAACAATGACAACAACATTTTTTTACAACAAAAGAAGACAAGAAAACATGCGCAGGATGCACAGTCGGTCAACCGAAATAATCAACCACAAGCACGGAACGGCACTGCGTGATTTGCTCGTCGCAGCAGACACGCTTTTCGTTTCTGCTTCGCTTTTGTGGCGATTTTTTTAAAGTGGCTACCGAATGCGTTCATTGCTGCAACTGAAATGAAGCCGGCCAATAGCAGCGATGCCCTTTCATGACGTCATTCGAGCACTCGAAAAACTAGAACATTGGGAAAGAGAGAGACATTTTTTGACCAAGTCTCTGAGTTATCCGGTGGGCATAAAGCAGAAATTTTTGGCTGCGGTACATTAAGACCCCCGAATTTAAGTACAGGGCGTTTTAGGTGACTATACTCTGCAAGCATTTAAGGTGATTTGATTGATTGATTGATTGATTGATTGATTGATTGATTGATTGATTGATTGATTGATTGATTGATTGATTGATTGATTGTGGGGTTTAACGCGCCGACGCAACGCAGGCGATGAGGCGCGCCGTAGTGTAGGGCTCCAGATTAATTTTGACCACCTGGGGATCTTTATCGCGCGCCGAAATCTCGTACACACGGGCGTTTTTGCTTTTCGCCTCCATCAGAAAAGCGGCCGCCGCGGCCGGGAATCGAACCCGCGACCTCGTGCTCAGCAGCGCAACGCCTTAGCCACTGAGCCACCGCGGCGGGTAAGCATTTAAGGATTGCAAAAAAGTTGAAAAAAAAAATTAGCAGTGGTTCAGCTCGGCTATGCCTGGATATACGTAGCGTGAGCTAAGGTTCAGCAATCCAATCCAATCCAGTGCAGTCCAGTCCAATCCAATCCGATGTAATCCAATCCAATCCAATCTGATCCAGTCCAGTCCAGTCCCGTCCAGTCCAATCCAATCCAATCCAATCCAATCCAGTCCAGCCACTGCTCCTCGCGCATGCGCAGCATGGCTCTCCAGGAGCCACGCGAAACGGCTATCAAGTGGCTCCGGCGCTGCGTCAGACTTGGCTAGCTGCGCAACGGAGGCGCACAGCTGGGCACGCTTTGGCGCCAGTGCGTCTGCCGCGGCTATGACGTCACTCCTCTGGAATGCGCAGACCGACTAATGTGCAGACCCAATTCTCTACACACCCGTAATCCAATTGTATTGAATTTCCAATCCAATCGAATACAATTCAATCATTCCAATCCACATCCAATCCAATCCAAATTCAATGCTCTTCGCGCTTGCGCAGTACGGCCCTTCAGGGTCCACGCGAAACTGCTCAACCTCGGCCAGTGTAGCTTACGCTACAAAAGGTGTTGCAGGGTCTCTTTAAGTAATGCCTCCACATTAAAGGGTTGACACGCCTTCTCCCCCAGGCAAAAAAAGAAACCTAAGGCGTGTCGGGCGTAACCGAGTCGCCGTTTATCTGATGGCACTGTGCGCGCTCGTGCCAAGAAGTTCACAGGGGCGCGTGTATCCTGCTCCCTCCCACGCGGATGGCATAAAAGATGCTGCGCAACGAGAATTCAGATGGGATTTCAATTTATTGCTTTCCTTCTCCCGTACCCGGATTTATATCGCATTGCCTTCATTATTTCCCCAGCGTTGCTACGGTCTCGTTCTCGCTCCGCGAATCACTCGCATCTTCGTGCCCTCTGAACTATAGCAAATTACTTTTCTCGACGCATTCTTTATTCCACTGGTCTTCATTTTTTAAGCGAAACTTTCTTTGCCTCGCTGATGACGAACGTACCCGAAAACGCACTTCATGAAAGGAAAGGAAAGCCATAAAGGCGCACCAAGCGTCTCAAGAAAAAAAAATGTGGTTGATTCTTCTGACATAGGAACCGGTAAAAAACGAAAGTGAAATATGCTTTTGTAGTAGCAGCTGAATGTTTATTTTGAATCGATGTGAACTTGCACATCGGTATTTATATTTCGTCAGTATGACAACGTTAGACGCATCAGCATTAGACACTGGATTACATGCGCCGGAGCACTGCGTAAATCCGATTGAAACCCCAGGTGCCTCGCATGCCGTGCGAACGAAACCGAACGGTTGTCAGCGAATCGTTTCGTGAAGTCACGGGCCGCTAGAGGGAAACGAGCATGACTTGCGGGTCGGCAGCAGTCTTGTGGGTGTTCTTGGCGAGCGACGACCTGCTGGCGGGTCGCTTCGGCAAAGGTGCGGCCACATTGGTCCTGCTCCGTGGCGTGTACGCCAGACGCTTGCGTTGCGACGAGCTCAACTTGTGGAACGGGAGAGGCAGAGTTCGTAGCGCGGTTCACAGAGTTCGGCGGACGGATAAACACAGCAGGGGCGGTATTCTCGTAACTGTCCCTTTTGAAAACGTCCCTTTTGCGCCCCTTTCATCGTGACGTACTTCCGGTTAAGAAGTGGACGTGGGCAACATGGACGAAGGTTGGCAGTAGGTTTGCCGCTGTTGCGTTACGTCACTTCCGGTTAGTTTGCTTTTAGCCAATCAGGGCTCGCCAAAAGGGACACTTTTGAGAGGGACGCAAAAGGGACAAAACTCGAGAATACCGCCCCAGCTAACGCTGCTATACGCTTCCCTATCGAGGCACCAACTATCGGCGCTCATTAGCGTCATTACGCACTTCGCGTCACCTCTCCTAGATGGCAGCACCATCTGAATTGAGAAGTTAGAGGGAAGGACATAAAGCGCGTTCGTACGGCCTTGCGGGCTTGACTTCATGGCCCAGTTGACAAAGCCTTTCAACCTCCCGTTCCGGCCAGAGTGATCGTGGGGTCGAATCCGAGCGCCGCCGCATTAATGGAACTTTTTCTTGCGATGACGTCAGCCGGGATGAAAAAATCATTCGTGTTAAAAACGCTTCCCGTGTTCGAAATAGTCTGTCGCGATATGAATCAAAGTTTATCTGATTGCGCCATTCGGACAAGGTATTAAAGCGAAGTTTGCTATATATGCCTCACTGAAGGCGATGTAGTTAGGCCAAAAAACACTAAAGGATAGCCACGTTTACACACAATTGATTTGATTGATTGTAGGGTTTAAGGCATCGACGCAACGCAGGCGATGAGGCGCGCCGTAGTGGAGGGCTCCGGATGAATTTTGACCACCTGGGGATCTTTAACGTGCGCCGAAATCTCGTACTCACGGGCGTTTTTGCTTTTCGCCTCCATATGACAAGCGGCCGCCGCGGCCGGGAATCGAGCCCGCGACCTCGTGCTCAGCAGCACAACGCCTTAGCCACTGAGCCACCGCGGCGGGTACGTTTACACCACGGTGTAAGAATATTCTTACACCGTGGTTTACACACAAGGTCACATCAATCATATCACACACTTACACAATGGTTGGTCTTCACGCACGAAACACACCACGGTATAGCCCTGGAAGTCACATTCACGGTGTAATAGAATCGCTGATGATTGCATTCCGGCCAGTCAGCATCACCTTTGGATTCGTTGTGCGGGCGTTGGCTTTGGCTTTGGCTAAGTTGAAGCGGACTGTGGCTTGGCAGTTTGGATTTTGTACTTCGGGAGCGTGTATTTTGTACTTTGATTGGACTCAGTTTAGATGGAGAAAGCTATGCGTTTTAATCATCTGTCTCTTAAGATAGGGGCTTTGATTTTTTGTTCAAGCCTATCCTTCGGCTCTTGTTTAATGTCATCTCCCTTACGGCAAACGTTTTTGCCACTTCAGTGCACCCAGGGCACTCAGGCGAAGCTGCGATAGGGCTCGGCAAAGTCACTGGTCGCTTTGGTGATAGGACATGGTTGGCATCAAGTTAGACTATATATCCTTCCGGCGATTGTGACTTAGACTCTAGGTGACCTGGCTATTTATTATCTTGATATGCGCAGTCAGCATTTATGCTTACAGATAATAGGGGGCCTATTCACTTGAACCCTGTAGGTACACGTGAGTAATCATGAGGAAATTGCGCGGCGTTTTCAATACGAACATGCGAAGTGCGCCTCCTGTACAGAGAAAGTTATGCTGCTGAGCACGAGGACGCGGGTTCGATAGCCGACCCCGGCGGCCGCTTTTCAAAAACGCCCGTGTGTACGAGATATCGGCGCACGTTCAAGATCCCCAGTGGTCAAAATTAATCCGGATGTCTTCACTAGGCGCGCCTCATCACCTGTGAAGCGTCGGCGCGTTGAACCCCACAATTAACATCAGGTACAGAGAAACCTGTTGAAACCATTTATAGCCAGGTCAGCACATAAAGGGGGGTGACTGCTTTGGACACTTCCGTGACTTCCGCTTACTTTTCGCAGCATGAATAGGTCGAAATAACCGGAAGGATAAAGCAACGGTTGAAGAAAACTGTACTTTTTAGTGCTAAAAATGCATTTCAGGTTAGGTCCTGGGCCACTGACGTTTTTGTGCCAGCGTAATGGCAGGAAGCCCAGTTCGCAGACAACAGAAAACCAGGCAGACAGACAGACAGACAGACAGACAGACAGACAGACAGACAGACAGACAGAAAAGACAGAGACATGCGGCCTACAAACGTCCAACCTGCACAAACGCAAGCTGAGGTGATGCCTCATCTCGGCTTCTCTTTTAGTAGCTGCGGTGTGATCGGAGCTCCGATGCACCTCGCGAGGTCAAGGCCACCGAGCCAGACATGAAAAATGCTTCCGTTCACGATCGAACGCATCGACAGAAGATGGGACGCTGAATTAATCGTCGGCAGTCAGACGGCCCTAATTTATTCAGAGCGAGAGCGAACTCCAACGGTGCCAACTGCGACACCGGCAATTTTTCCAGGCTTGTTCGAATGCGCCGCGGCGAACTCGACTTCGAGGGGTAGGTGCAGAGATCAGCTTCGGGCACGAACGACGGACGACCATCGCCATCTGCCGGCGCTGGGAGTCCTACGTATTTAGAGCGAAGATGGAGAGAGTTCGCGGTAGAAAGAACGCAGCCAACTTTTCACCTACTTTTCCCTTCTCCCCGGTAGTCATAGTAGTGCACCGTTTACACGCTTTTCATTTTACTTTCATTCCTTCGCGGATTCGCAATGGAAATCGAACAACGACGGCTGTGTTCAGAAGCATGTCGCTACACAAGGAAGCCGGTGGGGAGTATTTGAAAAACGAGTGGTTAGGAACGGTAGCCCGCGCGGAGCATTTTTTGAGTCCTGTCCGCACACTGGCGCTGCCACTACTAAAAGCTTTAGCCCCTACGCGCTTGTGAGATAAGGCATCCTTTTCTCAACATCCAGAATTACGATAAAATTAGGCGATAATCCGCAGGTACCTCTCACCGCTCCCCTTGTCCGATGATTGAGTCCAACACCATGAAAACAGGAATAATTGCTTTAAAGGAACAACGGGGTAACAGAGTGGAATTTTAGAGAAGGCAAGCGTGGCAGGGGGCGGCAGTAAGTTAGATGGGAAGATGAGATCAAGAAGTTTGCGGGGATAAATTGGTCGCAGTTAGCACAGGGCCGGGATAATTGGAGGTCTATTAGGGAGGCCTTTGCCCTGCAGTGGGCGTAGATAGGATGATGATGATGATGATGATGATGATGGTGGGTGGTGGTGGTGGTGGTGGTGGTGATGATGATGATGACATTACACTGATTACATAGACTAAACAACGTGGTGAAGTGTCGGTTACAAAGTCAAAACTTTTTTTCCTCTGCTAAAACAAAAACTGTTACGATTAAAATTGCTGAAATAAACTGCGATGACTTGTACTAGTGAATGCCTTGTATTTGATATTTTTACTACGAGCACAACAATGCGCAATTTAGGGGTGAATATGGGCCAACAAGGAGAGTTTTCCAAATTTGACAAATGTTTCCTCCCCCATTTCTCCTTTTTTGAGTGACAATATATTTTTACAAATTGTCCGCAATGGCGAAATTCCGAAAAAAAAAATGCTACATTTGCTGAGAGAAAGTGCTTGTAATTGCTAAAAAAGTTTGAAAATACGCAACAGCGCGTGTATTCTGGCTGGCGTAACCTGAGCAAAAAAAAAAGAAAAAGAAAAAGCAGTAATCCTTTAAAAGTGCGGAATAGGGCAGTTCAGTGGCTCAGCATGATTTCCATGAAAAAATGGTGGCGATTGAAAAAAAGTCATCTTTAAGGATTTTTTTTTGACAGACCTACTTTGCTTTAAATCCTAAAGATAAAATGGCGGCTATAAAAAAATGTTTCTAGAAAGAAATACTTTGAGGGATCATTGTGGGTCATGCAAGCTTAAGCCACAATTTTACTAAAGAAATTCGTGATGGTCGACTTTGACGGCTGAGACGTTTGACATGGAATGACCCAGTACTCTGAGGGGCACTATATCCGTTGTCCAGTTTCCGCACTTTCACTTAGAGTTCTCTTGAGAGGACAAGCTGAAGGGGTTGTAGTTCACGTTTCAAACAACTTTTACCACTTTCTACAAAAAGTGAAAAAATCATGCACCCCTCCGTCTAACGACGACAGTGGTTGAACACGAAGCTTTCTAAAGACAGGTTCTTTAATTGCCGTCTGAGTTTGGACTCGGTTTCGGTCATTTCGAAACGGAGCAATCGGATAGACGCCGACGTCATAACGCGAGGGACCCAGGTTCGATTCTGAAAACGGAAAGCGGTTTTAAGTGCAGAGAACTTTTGGCGCTCGCCTTGTCGTCCTAGCTCGCTCGCTCGACCCAAGCATATAGAGCTCCAAGGCGGCGTCCCGGGGTAACGCTGTTGTTCGCGGCGTGCCCCAGAGGCTTCGAAAGCCAAGCGGTGTATATAGTCATAAGCGTTAGAAACTCGTGAAACGCCGGCGCTGGCCATACATCTTCCCGTTGTTTAGCGCAAAGAAAACTACAGGTACATTTGAGGAAAAATATACGTAATTAACCGGCAGCGCCCGCGTTCCTTTAGTTAAGGACGCCCGTTGGGTTGGTTTTTGCAATAGTAAACGGAAAATGTGGCAGTGCAATGCCGGCACGTGCGGGAGGAAAAGCAAGCACAAAGAGAACAGAACTCCCGCTGGCGCAGTTTCAGGTAGGGGGCGCGCGAGCACTGCGAAGGCGGGAAATTTGAATTGCATGGAGTGGTAAACGGCGCTACAGCCTATTATGCACTTCCGACGCTCTGCATTTCAGCTCTTACGCTATGCACTTCCGACGCTCTGCATTTCCGCTCTTACGCTATGCACTTCCGACAGCTTTCACATTGAGTGGACCGGCTTTAATTTTTTTATTTCACCTCACCCGGTGTTTTCGCGTTACAGGCGCCATCAGTTACAACACTGAAGCTTCGCTTTAATTAATGTCTATTACTTCTACTACAGCTTCGCGGGTGTGATTTACAGCATTCACGTCTCATCACGCTGTCTACTCGCCACGAGATGTGTCAAATCTAGTTTTCAACAGCGAGAGGGAGGAGGATGGCGGGAATTCAGAAGCAGGATGACCAGGCGTGAGAGGGGAGGGGGGGGGAGGGACGCGCCGTGGCGGGGAATTACGCGAACGCGCTCATCGCCTGCGGTGGTCGCCGCAGCCACGCGACGTCCTCCTCGATTGCGGCATCGCTTTCGATGGCCGCGGCGTGGTGGTGGTTGGCGTCCCGGCGGCGTCCTTGGACGTCGCCCCAGATTCCAGGGGTCGCCAAGGACGTCTCCCAGGGGTCGCGCCCAAGAACCCGTCCCCGCTACTGCTGCACTCCTCCCCTCGATTAATCCTCCCCTCCAGTCGGCCGCCTCTTTCTCTTTCACACGAGCACTGCAGGGTAGCAGTGCAATCAGGCGCATGGGAGAATGCGGACCTCAAGCCACCTTTGCAACAATAATAATAAAAATGAAGAAGCTTGCACTAAGTAGAGCAAGACTTGAACCAAAGAGGAGCTAGAGGATTTCTTTCTATGTAAGCACTGAAGAACACCCCCCCACCCATTGCATTAGGTTTGAAATTGTTTATTCGCATGTTCCGTCGCAGTCATCGTCATATACACATATATCCTCGCCTTCCTCATGCATGACTGGCGGGCCAGGATCGTTTCGTCCGTAGGCTTTAGCATTTCTCCCAAAGTGGAACGCGTCAGCACGCGCTAGAGCCGGCGGCAACCGGCTTCGCGAACTGGGCGTCTGTAGTGCGAGCTGTCTTGTGCTCCCCCCTTGAGGCGCGGACACACGTGAACTGTTTTCTTTGTATTTTTTTTTTTGCGAGCGCCACGCGCAAGCCTGGACGACGCCGGGCGCTCCGCGTAAGGCGAGAGTAACAGTGACCGGGGGTTTCTGATGACGCCGCACACATTAGGGCCATTAACAACTGCTCCGCTATTGAAACCACATCAACGCCGCCATTTGGATTGTTTCACGCGTGCGCAGAAAAAGGTGCGAAGAGAGTGTCTTTATGAAATAACCTGAACACACTCGCAACAGTCCTGAAAGGAAGTTGTTTAGCTGTGGTATCTGAAATGAAAGGGTGCATACCCGTAGCTCTCCCGCTGACGTAAAATCATGGACAAGTAAAACGCGATCACGAAACTCTTAATCCGAACAAACAACTAGCGCGATTTCTTTCCACGGGAGGCAAATTGACGCTTGGCTTAATCACAGTAACAAAATTGGGAGTTGTAGCTTTCCGAATACGCCACTAGTGCACCATTGTTGGACCCCAACGAAGAGTATTTTTTTCAAATTTTGGGTGTTCCGGTTCATATTTTCGTGTTCGCAGTTCATTGGTTCATGACTGTAGAGGAGTGTTAGTCTGCCCACCCTGCATTTTCTGCCGAAATACACTGGCTTTAAACTTCTGTGGAGATTAAACCCTTTCCGAACTTGATTTTCGAGCGCGATTTTTGAAATTAACGCCGGAGAGAAGAGGAGTGCCACTCCGCATCATTTTCAGAAAGTTTGCGGCGGGATGATAAAAAGCGTTTTATACGATAATATTCGACACATCGTGCGTTTTACACCACCGCGTGAAAATGAGAAACATAGGATTAGTGGGATGACGCCTGTCAAAAGCCAGAAAACGCGCTCCGTAAAGCAAACGGGATCGTGCTAGAGAATGGCGCTTACGAGTGCCGTATGTTGACCCTTCTGTATAGCCAGGGAAAGCAGTTCCTATTCTACCTGTGCCCGACCGTCTAGCTGTTGCTCTGAACAGTGTTTCATCCGCATGTTTATTAGATAGTAAGGCCGTGTGGCTAACCAGTAAAAGAGGTTTTCAGAGTGGCATGGCTCTATCCTTGAATAAAGAGACCCTGCAACACTCTGGATAAACGCTTTCACTCTGTCCTTCACGTCTGGAAGCACTGTGGAAGCTATGGTTATCGCCAGCACGGATCGATACTGCGTGATTTGCTCGCCGCCGCAGATACTCCTACCGTTTCAGTTTTGCCTTTGTGGCTTTCTTTTAAAAGTGTCTATCGAATGCGTTCATTCCTGCTACTGAAAGAAAGCCGGGAAGAAGCCACTATAGCGCTGTAATGACGTCATTCGAGCGCTCAAGAAACACCAAGACCGGAAAAAGAAAAAAAATGTTTTGTGCAAGTTTCTGAGTTATCAGATGGGCATAGAGACGCAATTTTTCGGCTGGGGTGCTTTGTTACCTCCTATTATAAGTACTCGATACGTTCTGATAGCATTTAAGACTTAGAAAAAAAAAGAAACATTGTTGCAGGGTTCCTTTAAGAAACGGATACTTTTTCTGCCACATACCCACATACCGGCATTGTGAAATCCAGTTACTTCGATCATAGTAGTAAGTTTTAAAAGATGACCCAATAAACTGTTGTAGGAAGGCAACTATCTATCTGCTGCTGTTGTTAGGAAACGTTTGCTAAATAAAATAAACTCTCTTTTTTTTTGGAATGTGCACAACGTTTGTATACACGAGCTGGTTGGTAAGCACTAACTATTTACACGAAAATAATATATAGATAAGAACTGGAGTCGCAGACGTTGGCTGAAAAGAGCTTAACTGACTGCCCACATAACTTATTCATTTGCACAGCACGCGAACTGAATGCTCGGATAGTTTGAAGGTCCGCCATGGCTGCAGCGTTCGCATCCGGCCGCCAGCAACACGCACTGGAATTCAAATCCGCGCTTCTCAGGTGTCACATAGCAGGGCCTTTCGAGGACGTCGCGGGGACGTCCCCGGGACCTTCCCAATACTGGGAGCTTGCCGAGATTTCTGCCGTTCCGGCTGACACGCGCATAATACTGGCAACGGCAACGGATTCCCCGTTCATCTTCCGGCCTCCGCGCACTTGCGCTGCAAAAGGTCACGCGATCATTGCAGAAACACGCGTGCAGCTGACCTACAGCGAATCCTCGTTCGCTTTCCGAGAATTCTCCGGGGACGTCCCGCTTCTGTGGGCTCCATACGGAACTATCTCCGTTCGGCCTCTTCACGTGCGCGGTGAAATCGAGAAAGTCTTGCAGGAGCCGCAATATGACGCTCGGAGTTTCGCACAAGCCCGAAGGCGACGCTTCTCAATCGCATTAACGTTTATCCCGCCAGAAAAGCCTACCCCTGCAAATACGAGAGACTGGTGGGTTCTCATCCGTGTCCGTATTAGCCTTTTTTTTGGCCCCGATAATCATTGAAAGTAACATGAAATGCTGGTACCGAAGAATTAAACGAATGGATGAGAAAAAAAAAAGACCCATAATGAGCAAGGTAAACAAAACCAATGAGATAAAGCACACATTTTTTATACAGGCTGCGCACGGGAAACTTGAGAAACTGAAGACAAAAGAAAAGCAGGGTACTCAAAAAAGAAAGTGTTAGCTATACGCGTTTAAGATAAATGACTTCTTGTCAGACAAAAGGCTTTCGCATGCCACGGATAGAACCGAACAAATACATTAAAGCAGTTCCACTCAATGTAAAAGCTGTCAAGCACGGAGGAGTGATTCGCTAAAAAGTCTGTGGTACCCTTTCCTGACTAGATTCAGTATCAGTCTGACACTGATACCGAAATTAGAAAAGACAGGACGCCGCAGCTCGGGAAATGGCCTATTAAGAGACACTGGATTGAGTTTTCATCAATTTGGAGTAATTACTGCATTAATTCATGATTTTTTCCTTATTTTTATATTATTGTGTACTTATTTGCGGCCTAGCAACTGCAGTCTCCGTGGCAACGGCGTGGCGCAAAGATCACCCACCCCCGACACTTCACATATGAGTAATGTGTGCCTGCGTGGCCCAATGGGATTGTACATAGGTTTCGTAACACGAGGGACCCATGTGCCATCTCGACAAGCGGAACCGGTGATCTTTTCGAAGCCTCTGTTTGGCTGCGTGACGCCGCGTTACTGTAACGGTGGCTAGATACCGTTACCTCGGACGGGCTACGCCCACAAAGTGCTGCGCGCTTTAAAAATAACAAAGCAGGCAGATGGCATGTTTGAGAATAAGTCGCGAGAACCAGCACCATGAAGTGAATGCCGCAAAAAGGCATTCGAAAATTTCGAATTTCGAAAATTCGAAAATTTTGAGTTTCGAAATTTCGAAAATATAGTCGAAATATAACCGATTCCGAAAATTCGAAAATATAAACGAAAATTTCGCTTTGCCGCAACACAGAACATGGGCACGCACAGTTTTTATCCAACTTATAAACACGACCAGCTCGCCGAGCTGTCTTTGATCCTAAAGGGGGCTAGATTTTGGTAATTCCCCAATATTTCGGCAAAGCTGATCGGCATTTTCTCCATATCCGAGAGGAGTGAAGGAGATCTCTCAATTCCCACAAACTGCCCTCACCAGGAGGGTTCCGGCGCCTTCCGTTCCTGCAAATTATCCTCCGCGCGGAAAAGCCGCTCGTATAATTAATGCGTATACTCTAAGCGTCGATGCGCGAAGGCGCACGCCATTTGCGTGCGAAAGATGCGTTCCGTTTGCGACGATGGATGATGGGCGCTCCCAACTGGTTCAATTCAGCCTCCCTCGGATCCTAGGTCGTACATCATTAAGGATTAGACGAGACGAGGAGAAGGGTTGTATGGGCGCCGCGTGAGCTTCCCGTATACAGGAACGAAGACGTCCGCATTGCGATGCGAGAATTCTTGAGAATTGAAAGCGCTCGCAGAAGACGAACGCCGATGAACGCAGCGTGAACAGGATCCAAAACAAACAGAATGCTTATTCTATTGACGGAGGCCTTTCAGGTACCTTCCTTAATAAATTCAGCCACTGAAGATGAGGATAATAAAAAGAAAAAAAAACAGGGGGTGGGTGTGTGGGTGTGTGCAAATGGAGGGGGGGGGGGGGGCAGGGGTGCTTCTAGGACGTAGAAAGAGGGCTGCTTCTGCAAATTTAAAGCGTATTGAAATTTCAGTGCCGTCAGGGGTATTTATTTCTTCCTAAGAACGGGCGGCTGTGTCGACCGAGCGTAATTTATTGAGCCCCGCGATAAACAACAAACTAATCCGTTCGGCGAGTTCTGGGAAACTGATATAGTCCGGGAATGGTTACGATTCTTTAGCGATGAGTACCCCGAAATAAGGGTGCCCAGCATACGGGGAAGACGATTACGTGGTATATGAATTCGACGCTGATTAAATGCAAATTTCAGGGGATTCCTCAGCAATATACGTCTTAGCAAGAGTGGAAAATAAAAACAAAAACAACTTTTTTTTTACGATTGACCCGCAGTATTACTGGATTTTACAATCGCTTCAATATGAGAATTGCCCTTTCGGGAATGAAGTCGGGGAATAGCGGGTTTGTGTCGTTTAGGCATCTAGTCATCTCTTTAAAAGTGCAGTTAGTTCTCTGCAAAAGCCCTTCACACTATGAATGGGCTACCTATTCAAGTGGCAGATGTATTGAGCATTATAGCGCTCTCTTCCATTAGGCCTCCCATGGACTGATGCCACCGTTTTTTGCCGTCTTTGGGTGGGAGTCCCCTTCAGAAATGCTTACTCCCATTTGATTGGAATGGCAGATAGTGAGCGGTGTGAAGTCTGTGAGAGACCGGAGACCATACGCCATATTCTACGCGAGTGTCCACGTTTTTCATCGGCAAGAAGAATAATAACCTGAATCTACCGAAGTTATCAAGTGTATACGGGTGTCGAAGCCTTCCTTTCATTGGCACAAAAATACGGAATAGCCTACCACCAACAATAAAATGTATGACACAGAACGAACAGTCAATAAAAACCTATATGAAGTCTGACACACATATTTCACCCAGTGAAAATTTGCTCTTGTGCAGTTCCCAAGTGTGTGTACTGTTATTCTTGTTCAAAGTGTGGCGTTTATTTTCGTATTGTATCAACACATATTCCTTGTTACATGTATTGAACCCTCTGATATGTTTCTTGTCCTTGACTTGGATGTAAAAAAAACGTGATATTTTTCGAATGGATCCCAAACTAGCCTTGGGGCTATGGATCCAGATGCTAATCACAGCACTTGTATATATGAAAATTTCTGAAAAATAAAAACCTTCTTCTCCTTCTTCTTCTTCTCAACTTTACGGAAACTCGGTCCTCGGCGGCCGTTCTCTGAGGAGAAAAATCCTGGGCCGCAGTGGTACGCACAAGGCGACAAAAGCGCTCCGGTGGTTCATAAAAACAACGAACTTGGACAGAAGACTGTAGCACAGTAGACTACACTCTATGAAGTTACTGAACTCTATCGTCTATTGTGCCGTAACGCTGGCCACACCTCTTTACGCCCTGTCCTTACAAGCTTCCCCTTCTTTTACTGTTTTAATCTTTTCCCCCAATTGTTCACTTTCCCACGTGTAACACAGCAAACTAGGCCGCAGCCTGGTTGACATTCCTGTCTTTCCCTTACCTTTATTTCTTCATTTGTGTGTGATTGCGTGTGTGTGTTTATAAATATACAGCTATGCAGTTTGAAAGACGACGAGAAACAGGAGACAAAAGTCTGAACGACGGAGCAAGCCTCATACCGATAAGTTTCGACAAGAGGACAAATGTACACCTTGTCGACGCAGCAGCTCCTTCACGTCGTGTCTTCCCCAAACTTCCATAAAATGGGACCCATTCCCGCATCAGCAGCAGCCATCGAAAATAACATCGTGGACTTTAGGTTGGCAAGGCCAGCGACCAAGGATGTCGGTTACATGCTTGTCTAGGCCAAAAGGGCGGAGATTTTTTTCGAAGAAAGTCCTTGGGTAATTTTCTGATTGGGATCGACACGTCGGAAGATGTCGATAGGATCAACTGAGGATGGACGCCTCGAAAGAACTGTCTTGTAGTGATTTTCCAGGAGCAAAAGTATATTTCTGCAGTTTGAAAGAAAATTTGCTACTTCTTGCACACAAAAACATCAGTACGATCCGCAATATATTCGATCAGTTCTGCGATTTAACGCCCTTATTTTTGCAGCGAAGTTGTTAGAAAATTTGTTAGCGAGTTGTTAGGTCGGAAAATTTCGTGTCGTAAACAAAAAAAAAAAAAAACCGAGGCAAGGACCCACCATTTTCGCCCCGCCGAGCACATGGCTAATTAGGCATAGAGCATGAAGCTCAGTATTCTTTAAAAAACACAAAACAAGCATCATCAAAACCGCATTATGGATGATAAGGCGACTGTGAACAATGGGAAACTGCCACAATGTGTTCCTGGTTCAAATGTTCGAAATTATCCTTGAAGGTTAGGCAGGACTAGCGTCACAAGTAGAGCAGCTTTTGCCCAAGACGCCGAGCGCATGCGTGAGGCTAGGCAGGACCCAGCATTTGCCGCCAAAGAAGCCGAGTGCAAGCGACAAGCCCGCCGAGAAACATTTCGTACCCTCCACCATGAGCATTTGTAGTGGTTACAACAGCTTCGCTGGACATACACTTTCGCAGGGCGGGATGGTGACTATTTTTTTCTTTGACGCCTTCATTTTATCCTACACTAACGTTACATCGGAAGGGATCTTCACATATTGCGGTCCGACTAACCAAACTACTTTGTATGCTCCCTTGGGAAGGAAAAATGGGGATCTTGAAGCATTTAGGAAGGACGTGTGGACACAAGCCGCTTATACACAAGCAGAAGTTATAGCGTAGCGTATAAGCGGTACAGCGGTAACTGTTAACAGCGCCAATGATTGGTCAAGCCCGCTTATACGCTGCGCTATAACTTCTGCTTGTGTATGAGTGGGCTTGACCAATCATTGGCGCTGTTACAGTTTACCATGCACCCTGTTGCAACGGCGACTGTTCCTTGCCGGAATTGACTCAGAAATGGCATCTTTTGCAACGAACAGGTGACCACGCTAGGTGACGTTAACATCGACGCACTTCGTTTTATAGCATCATTAGCAGCAGATTACCTTTATATTCTGTATAAGCGGATCATTGAAGACACTATTCGTAATCCCGCGAGCGAAGAATTTTCATCAGGACATCTGGTCACGTCCTGCACTGATTCCATTAGAATTCGGGGCCGATCCCTTTGTGGCTGCGCCCTCCAAGCTTGCCGACCATGAATTTGTTGCAGACTAACGCAGTTTCTACACGACCTTCAATATACATTGTGGGAAGGTGATATCAGTTATCGACCCCAATGATTTCGAGTGACTTCTGGGGGACCATATGATGTATGATTAGGGTGAATCTGCGAACACTGCGCCTCCGCCCCGAATTCACGTAAAGTTTTTCGGAATTTTTAAAGGGACAGACAACCGGACTTTTGTCTAGTATACGTTATCTAGCCCATATGAAAGTCAGCGCTTTATATATTGGGGTAACCACGAGCAACTTGTAGACAAATTGGCGGAAATAATTTTAATTTGGCACTAAACTTTCCGAAATCTGAAAGTTGGCGGTTCGTAGTCTGCAAACGTGACGCTACATTACGTGTCCTGGACACGTGACCTGCAAACCTTGCAGTTGCTAAAACTTCGAAACATTTATTCACATACTGAAAACATTTTAACAGAACTATATGTATAAATTTCAATTGTATATGTATTTTAAGCATTCTTTTAAAAATTTAAAGACAACGCCACCCACCGCCACTGGGTTACTGTCAGTGCGGCTAACCGAACCTCCATGCCCAGAATCAACGGCAGCGTTCAATAAACAGGACCCAGGGGAAGGAGCTTTCTGCTTGTGTTGCACGTTGTTTGGACGATTCTGGCTGAGTCAGGAGCGTTTCTTCTGCCGAAATATTTGTTTTCAGTTTCCGAAAACGCCAACGGCAGCTTAAACAGAAGGACGCGCCAGGGGAGAATCAAACTACCGACCTCCACAACATGGAGCCAGCATTCTACTTCTCGCACATCCCGACGGATGGCGCCTTCGTGAAAATAGAGTATGTCATACTAGTGCCATCAATACATACAGCTGGCTGTGTCTAGTGATTAAAAACACATAAAAGAATAACAAAGCCTGCAATTCACAATATTGTTAGCTGGTGACCGGTTTTTAAAATACCGCTTTGAGCACGCATATACAGGCAAAAGTATGTTGCCGCATTATATTGTGGTTGCCAGCATTATTTTGGGGGGGACACGGATGGCGCATAGATATAAAAATTTTGATTTTAAAATTTCTGGGGCGCTATCAACAAAACTGTTTCGCGTTAAGGTGTTTTAAGGGATGCCCTTTCATTTGGGATAGAGAACATATACCCGACAAAAATCGGTTGTCTGGCCCTTCAACGTTCGCAGAAAACTAAATCCACGCGCCACTATAAAATTACACAACGAAACCCCAAAACATACGTGAATAACAGCAGAAATACTTGCAGGAAAAAAGAAAATAAAAAGAAAATTTACTTTGGGCACAAGCGGAACGCTGTGCTTAACATGTGGAGTTACAAAGCATAAGTAGAGTGTGCAGAACAAAGTAAACGCAACGGTTCGGCTTGTTAATCCTCCCCTGCGTCGGAGTGAATTCAATGTGACCTGTTAGAACATTAAGAAAAAGCGGTTCAATTAACAGCATTAAAATCGTGGCAAATGCGCGGCAACTATGCTGAGTCTAATCTTGCTGCTTTCCGAGCGAAGCTCAAAACATAAAATATAAATAGAACCCTTTTCTCAAGATTCAGCTACTGCAAAACCAGATGTTCGATGCTGCACGCCGTCGAGAAGTTTGCTGCAATATGCCTATGAACTTAGGTCACGATTACGTAGCGCCCGCCCTGACGAAGGCCCAAGTACAAACAAAATTTAGGTCTCAACACTGCGCCGGAATTTCGACGTCGTTGAAAATGGACGGCTTTCAATAAAGAAGTATATCGTTTCTACGGGCATCACACCAAACTACATGAAAACATTAATAGTTACGCCGCTTCCCAAAGTAAGGCGCTCTAGAAAAATGGGAAACTATAGGCCCATGTTTATTTACTCGTGCCTCACCAAGATACAAGAAAAAATTCTATTTCGAATTATGACTGACGTTTTAGACTCTCACAATGTTCGTTCACTTTACCAGCACATGTTAATTCAAGGAAGACGCACTCAAATTCTGCTTGAATGACTTGTATATGACGTTGAATTCGGCCTTCGAACGCAATCAGGTCGCGTGCACTTCGTCCTTAGATATTAAAAAAAATTGATAGTGCATGCAATATTATTTTACGCAAGTCTTCATTTACGTATTCTTTTATACTTAAGCCTTCTTTACTAGGGTTCCGAGGACCGTTTCTGTTGTTACTTCAATATTTCTTGCAAGGCCGGCATCGGCACGTTTCTTCAGAGGCATTGCACCGCGGTTCTTCATTCTCAAAATTCGGGGGGTTCCCCAAGGATCCATATTAACCGCTCTGCTGTTTAATATTTTTATTAATAATTGTTTTACTGCACTTTCCAGTCCGTTCTCCTAATATGCCGACAACACTTTGTTAGTTTTGTGCGAATCACACTACCATCAGGGCATTGCATCTTCGCAGACTGCCGCAACAAACGGGGTGGTTGAACGGTTCACCACCGAATACCGTAGCTTCGTCGCACAAGCAAAATAACCCACATTTTTGTCCGCTTTCAGCTCAATGATTACACTCTGTGTGCGCACCCACTCTTCCGTCTCAGCACAACTCCGCGACGCCTGGAAATGCCACTGCGACACGCGATGTCTCCGCTAAGTGGCTCCCGCGTAACATAAGAGCGCCACGTGTTGACACATCGCCAGTACGCGCGCCTCGGTGATGAGGCGTCTCGCCTTTCAATGCGCATCGCATTACTCGCAAAAGAGGAAAGACGAGACGAGTCGCACTCCACGCTACGACGAAGACGACGACGGCGACGACAACCTCGTCATCAAGGGCTTCGCGTGCCCGGGGGGTGTGCGGAGAGCCGTCGCCCGCCCGCGGCTGCTGCAGCGTGCCCGAGGAAACGAAGCGGATGCGTGTGCTTTAATGAAGGCTATTTCGTTTCCTCGTCGACATTCAGGGAGCATCGCATGCGACTCGACCGTGGCACGCGAGCGACATCCCGGAGGGCTCTGCTCTGCGCAGGTGTACGGTTCGTGGGAAACGCTTAGGCTGGATGCAGCGCCAAAAAAGAACCCCCTCTCTCTGTCTCGCGCTATCTCTTCCCATCAGCCTATTCTAGAGAGAACTCGCGTAACCTAGAAGTGCGCGCATTGATGGAAAATAAATGAGCATGCTGCGGGTTCACGGACGTTCAGTGTCGTTCGGTACCGAGACGGCAGCGCACCAGCGCCAACTTTTCTGTAATCTCGTAGAAATAAGGAGCACGTGGTGGTTCCCTCAAATGCGCAATTCGAGGAACGTGCGTACGGACGGAAAGACTTGCAGCCGCGCATTTGTAAGGTTCTGCGTAAAAAAAAAAAAAAAAGTCAAGCTGGACAGGCTGCTATAACGGTACAGCAGTGGTCCCCAACGCCGAGAGTGCCGAGGACCCCTTTAGGCCTTGCAAAAGCGATGGAGGACGGCACAGTGTACTATATTGATCTATGTCACAAGATCGCCCGTACTCGTTCAATGTCCGTATTTTGCGCTGACTTTTATGCTGGTGTACGCCATATTGTCAAAATTTGTGTTTTGCAGCTAACACTCGCCCGAACACTTATGTGCTGCCTTTTGTGTGCCAGGCTGGCGTGTTGTGCAAAAATCCGATGCTAAGAGATGTGCACAGCGGAGAAAAAATAAACGGAGGCGTCTTGCAGCGAAGCCCCCCCCCCCCCCCCTTTTTTTTTGAATTGGCAACAAGGTTTGGCCAAAAGGTAAAATAAATATATATATATATATATATATATATATATATATATATATATATATATCGCGGACCCCTGAAAGGGTTTCGTGATCCTCCACTTGAGAACCACTGCGGTAGAACGTGAGGACGTCTAGTTCTGATGTCGTTACGGGTTTTCTGTTGATAAGTATATAGGTACTCAGAATTTTTACAAGCCTGTTTGCTGTTGATACAAGTTAGCGCCCCTCTACGCTGTGCAAAGGAATCTCAGTAAGATTAAAGCGTTCAAAAGTCTTTTTGTTACGCATTTATTTGCGTTTAAACATATTTGTTATGTATCAATCTAGTCGCAGATTTTGTGAATATCAGATTGTACTACGGGTAAGTGAAAATTGGTAGGATATCGAAAAACTTCAAAGCGCACAGTCATCCGGAGTATTCATATGGAAGAGGTGATGGTGCTGGGTCGATCATTAATGTAAATGAGGTACAGAAGAGGGTAGAGTACGGCTCCTTGAGGCACGCCTGAGGTAACTAAGAAGAGAGTGAATTCGAAGTCATTAGCAATTAAAAATTGTATCCAGTCAGACTAAAACCAAAATTAATCCAAGCTAGAATATAAAAGTGGATATATTGAGCTTCACGCAAGGTGCTTCATGCAAGACAAAATCGAATGCTTTGGAGAAATTCAAGGAGATGAAGCCAATAAAAACCGTTATCAGGAGGTCAAAGAAGTTTACGTGCACAGAAAAAAATCAGCCGAGCCTCGCAGGAAGCGGTTTCTAAAAGCCGCGTAGATGCGATAAGCCCGCTTTACCACAAGCCTATTCTCTTTTAAGGTTTTAAGTCCGAGTTTTCAGGAGGAAGTTCCTCACTAACCCGGCGATGACCCGCTCCTTCCTTAATTAAATGGTAGATGGGGCTACGACATTTTTTAATTGGGCGAGAATGACGTATCACTCCCTCGTCGCGTTAGTGTGGAAGTGATTGATTATGTGCGAGTGAATGCGTGTCGGTGCATAAAAGTGCACCCGCAACGTATCATCGCACTCTAAAAATTTCCTTCAAACGGCGAGGGAACTTCAGGCCTTCAGGGAGAATGCGCTGACTGAACGCATAATTTGGACACCTGCACCATATTTGTCTGTCCTTGGCCCACGCCTTAAAACTACCGCCAGCATGTCTTCAGCATACACCACGTGCGTGCCTAGTTGGTTTGGTGTCGACAATTATTCAAGGTCCGAAGCATTCATATCGCCGTAGATGACCTGCAGCGAAGCTGTTTCGGTTTCGTTAGGTTGCACACATCCACGAAAAAAAAAAAAAATTAAAGCCAGTTCCATGCCTGTGAAATCTGCTGGAACAGCGGAGATGACTTCGGCACACTGGCGGTCCCCTCCCGCAGAGGCGACTGCGAGCGCCGCGCCCAATTAACGCCACGCGTCGCGGTATGTACTTATACTGGAAGTTCACCCACGGAGGTCTGGTAGTTTATCGGCGCATATACAGACGGGTGGACGTGCACCACGTGCCTTGGCGCACAAACCTAGATTACCTAGATCGAGCACTGGACGGCCATCGCATCATTTACGAGCACTTCGGGCCCTCGCTAAGAGTCTGAAGGTGGCGGGCCAGTGGTGGGCGCGTATGGCTGACGGAGTAGGGCCCCTCACGATGGTATACGACAATTTTTAGTTTGACTACGGCAGTGGTATTCGGCACTGGTATTTGGTGATGGTATTTGACGGCAGTGGTATTTCGCGTCACGCTAACAGCCACCTCAAATAGAGGCCGGAGTCGCGCCACTCGCCGCTGTACTTGAAGCTCACCCACGGAGGTCTGGTCGTTTTGTTGGTAGGACGTAGACGTGCGCCGCTTGCCGAGATCTTGCACTGGAGGTGGTGATGATGATTATGATGATGATTAGAGGCCCTCCTTTTGTATCGGGACGTCGGTTTTCACCAACCGACTTGCCTGTGTTATTCTACTTGTTTGCCCTCCCCTTCCCTAACTTATTTGGTATCCCCCTCCCCCCCCCTGTTTAAACTCCCATCACTCCCCCCCCCCCTTCCTGCCCTTGCACTCCTGTTTACCTGCCCCCTTCTGATTTTATTTCGGTATATTACTCATCCTACGTCCCACTCTCTTCCCTACTTTTCTTCTCCACTTTTCTCTTCCCTACTTGTCCCGAGGCGGTGGCGCCATCTTTCGGCTGAGCGGCGCACCTTCACCTGGCGTGACGGGCATCACCACCGGACATTGCGAGCGCCTAAAAAGCTCCGCTGTTAAAGGTCCGGGACATTTAGGCACTTATTCTGGTTTATGAATGCGAAAGCATGGGTGTCCACTTAGACGCCTGCTACGCCCTGCTTCCGCCTCGCCTTGTCGAAGGGCTCCGCAATCTTGCCGCTTGAGGCCCGTCGCTTTGAAACCCGCCTTAACGTTTTCAAACCGCTTTGATCTGCTTCCTACACGTTGCGCCACTCCTAGTTCCTTCCACCACGTAATGAAAGAGTTGACGACGACGTTAAATTTCGCGGCCCGTCTGTTCGCTCTCTTGGCTGCGTTATTTCACTCTTAGTCTGCGGTGTACTGGCCCGGACGGCCACCTCTTGCTACTGCAAAGTGCTATAGAAGCTATGGAACTGCTATGGAAGTACTATGGAAGCCTGTGGAAGTGCTATGGAAGTGCTATGGAAATCTATCGAAGTGTTATGGAAGTACTATGGAAGTCTGTGTAAGTGCTATGGAAAATCTATGGAAGTGCTATGGAAGTACTATGGAAGTCTTTGGAAGTGCTATGGAAGTACTATGGAAGTGCTTGGAAGTGCTATGGATGTATATATGGAAGTGCTTTGGAAGTGCTATGGAAAAAATATGGAAGTGCTATGGCCGTGCTATGGAATCTTCTCACCACGCCGTTTTTCCGCACCACTATTCCTACACATGCAGAATTTCCGTCTCAAGTACCTCCCCTAGGAACTCGTGCGTGGCATGCATACAAAAGAAAAAGGTAACCAGCTTCGCTGTAAAAATAGTGCGCTGATACCACGACGGAAGAACTAAAAGGGAATACTGACGCATTATTTACCCCCTTTCCTGTTTAAGTGGTAAAATTAACTAAAAAGTACAATATCAGCTCGTTGTAAGAGCTAAATTTTGTTAAGAAAGTGTATTAGTTCTCGGTGTTCTGAAACGTTATGTACACAGTCAAACCATTTTAAGGTAGCTCGATCTAACCGGAACTCAACCTGCTTCTAAACAAAACCAATACCAGAGGAACCATCACGGCTGGACGCCTCAATCTAAACTCGACGGTGTAAAAAGAAAAAAAAAAAAGCTTTGGTAGTACCCTCCGGGGTACTTTCGCGAAGCGCACGCGGCCGGTCACGTTGTCGCAGCGCCGTCATGGGAGTGTCCTTGAGACGGGGCCGTACGTGCGCCCGCGTGTCTCGAGCCGACATCATACCTCACATTGTCATAAACTTTTTCCACGCGTTTAAGGACTTTTCGTGAGAAAAAAAAAAGGTGCTGTGAATAAAAAGTTAAAACCTTGAGCTATGACAGCTCAAACCATCCGCTGGTAACGAAGCGCTCAAGCAAGCAAGTCGGGTTGCCACCTGGCCGGTCTTTGACCGGCCCGACCGGTTTTTTAGACAGCGGGCCGCTTGCCGGTCCATACCTAAAACCGGCCGTCATTGGCCGGTTTTTTGGCCATCGTGCCACGATTATGGTCGTTTTGGCGTTTTATAAGCGTCAATTCAGTGACTACGACAATAAACATGTGCCGCCGACAAGCTGCCCAAAGACACGTGAGCAAAGAAAATACGTCACGTGTTTCCAGAAAATCACAGATTTCTTTTAGACACTCCTAAGCAGTTTCTGCGCAAATTTTATGGTGATTTCTCACTAAGAAAACGCTACAACAACCGGCATTGCATGGCAAAAAAACACGTGGCGCCTGTTTTCCAACACAAATTAAACGTTCTATATACCCTCCTCCCCCCCCCCCCCGGAGGGCCAGTTTTTCTTTTGGGGGAAAGGTGGCAACCCTACAGCAAGCCAAAAAAGCAAGCAAGAAAGCAACTAACGGGTCCGAGTTATGTAGCTTGAGGCACGCGGCCTTTACCCCTATAGTCCCCTATCGTCAATCCTATCGCCTGTCCTCCTGTCGCGTGAACCAAACTAGAAAGTCACTGTTCACGTGTGGAAGTGTAGATAGTACTTACGTGTGCCGTTCCTTTTCTCCGTGGGCGATTTTTGTTTAAGTACCTCCACATGGCGACGGATTGCCATCCATTTCTTGGCCGATCCCTTTGCGCGAGTACGTTTAGTTGGATGTTGTGTTAGCCTAGGGTCGGTCTGTTTCCTTGACACGGGATGACGGTCCAGACGTAGTCAACGGAGTGGTTGTCGTTACAACGTTTATTGGCTGCAGTACTCTTGGTCATGGTGGTGTAGGGGTGTGCAGGACGTTGAAGCCAGTGCTCATCTTCGTGGAGCGCGCGGAGGATGGTGTAGCAGGCACTTGTATGGCAAGGAAGCTATTGTTTGGACATTGACGAAGTCTGCATACCCCGAATTACGGTCCGCAGATCTGCAGTGTCTGCAGAAGGGCGAACCTGTGGCTGTGTGCTTGTAATTCCAACCTCGGAGCCCGTAGGGCTCTTTTTCGATGCCTGGTACTGATGTATGCATTTTATTTTTTATATCTATACTATAGGTCGCCAGCCTACACACAAAAAAAAAAACGAATAGTAGTAGCAGTTTTAATATGGAACAGGAGAACCCGTGGTCCAAGTAGGGTGAACCCGGGGTGACTGGGAACTGGGGTTTGGATCAGTAAATGCATTAGAAAATGAGTTGTGCCGAGAGATTTCTCTATGTCCACTGTGAACTGGTATTTTGTCACGCAGGGTTTAGTTTTGCATCATATACTTCAGTGCTAGAGGTCATTGCATAGGATACAATACAGGGCCAGCATCTACAGTCCGCGTGCCAGGCCTTTTTAAAGATAATAAATGGCTTTTTATGGTGTGTCCTGATCCATCTGCGGAGGGACTATGTTGGGGTGGTTTCCTTTCTAAATCGATGGCGCGGCAAAATTTCAATAAGGCGCGAAAATAAAGCAAGTCCTGTTGAGGTGCTGGGGTGAAGTTTTTTTTTTTTATTGGCTAAAATGGCGTTTGTTATTTTACCAACTCGACCGCACCTCACGTGCAAAAGATTGTCGTACTCTGCTAAAATACACGCTCTCTTCGTCCTACACAAAGGCCGCGGAATGGACATCGAAACCCGCCAATTGAGGGAATACGCGCCAGAGAAGCGTCGCAACGGATCCCACGCCGAGCGTATATACCACGCACATTCAATTTCTCCACCTACTGCGCAACCGCTGACGTGCTCGTTGGCTTGAGAAATTGACTTACCTTGAACTTGCCTTCCGAGAGGTCCGCTCTTTGTCTGGCGATAAGGGAAGAGGAAAGCGAGGAGGGACACGTGCGCCAACAAGTACGAACCAGCCGGCTTCGCCGTACAACCCGGACGACGCCTCGGGAATAACTCGGCGCTCATTAGGGCGCTCCGGTAACTCACGTAAAGCAGCGCGGAACGCAGGCAAGAAAAAAAAAAAAAGCGAGGGAAAAAAAAAACGACAAAAGTTCGTAATACTGAGGACCCCCCACCGAAGTTGTCCACTCCGACCCCTTGGACCACGTCGGCTGAATTCTCCCCCGGTATTTCTTCAAGAGAACAAACGTGTTCAGCTTTGCCTCTTGATCTGAGTGGCCCGAATCATTGCGAAGGAAAAA